>LPNX011182537.1:48635-59710 GCA_001517045.1 Pseudotsuga menziesii | reverse complement strand
TTGGATTGCTATGACATGTGTTTGATCTCCTTCAGTTGAGATTCAGTCATTTATTGCACTCCAACTTCAGTTAGGGTTTGGTGAGTCAATTAGGGTTTTAATCAAGTGATTAACTGAGTGAGATTGCATGGCAAAGAGTCAGTTAAGCTAGACTCACTCATTGAATTCGAATTGTCCCTTAGGTATTAGAATTCTTCATGGAGTTAAGCTATTGCTATGCATGGAAATTGTAACCCTTTATTGTTTATATAATATACAGAGAGGAAACCTATTTGGTATTCCAGTTATTTCCAATTCATGAGTATTTGTTAATAATTCTTTGATGATTTTGATTCCTAGTTCCTAAATCATGTGCAAGAATTAATATGGTATCAGAGCATATGGCGGGACGAAGATCTATCTCTCAAGAACAAGCTTTTTGATAGATTTCTCCATGAAATTTGAGCAATAGCTAAAAAATATGGCACTGCACCAGAAGCCAAGGCTTACCACTTAATACCCCAAGTAAAGAACTTGTTGATCAAGCTTGCCTGATTGACTATGTGATGAAAGCCTAAATGTGCAGGCTGTCTGACCTTACAGTGCCATTTTTTGTTTTGATTTGTAGGTCTTAATAGGTACAACTTCAAATGGACTCATCAATCCCTCTTATGGACTCATCAATCCCTCCTCTCACCCCATTCACAAGCTATTCGGAATGGAAGTTGAAGATGATTGCATATCTCAAGAGACGAGGTCTCTATGAGGTGTCTATTGGAATTGCAAGAGAGACTTATGAGAATGAGAATGACTGGCTAAATGACGGTGACAGAGCTTTTGGAGCAATATGTCTGGCCCTTGATGATAGCTTGTACTACCTTAATCTTGGTTCTTCTGAATACCCAAAGGAAGTCTGGACAATATTGGACAGAACCTTTGGCAAGCACAATGAGGATCATAATAGTACTTTGGAGATCACAGCCAGCACCACAAGAGTTCTTCACTCAAAATACTCAGCCACTACTCTCTCTGATGAAGTTGTTCAAGATGAAGATGAAGCATAATCTTCTACACATTCAATTCGAATTGAAGAAAGTCTCCATGAAGTGACTCCTTCTCTTGATGCTCCGGAAGTTCATGAGATCTCTGATATCTCATATTCTCATATTGCTGAAATAGAAGAATACATTTGAATCTCTGATATTGAAGAAAAATACTGCTGCACTTCCATGCAAACATTCACCGGTGATTTTCCTTTGAATTCTGTGCAAAATTTACCAGTAATTGCTTCCGAAAGTGAAGAGAAATTTGATTTTTCTACCTCTAATGTTGCTGCTGGTGTGAAAATATGTAAAAAATTGGATATTTTGGAAGAAATATCAGATTATAAGAGTGACACATTCTCTCCCCATGATCTAGATCTTCCAGCAAATTCCTGCAGGATTGCATGCACCAAAATTCAGAATTTTGAAGAAGAAGAAAACTGTGCATCTACCATCTTGGTTGACCATACGTTTGGATCTGATATGAACCTTATTGGATCTGATATTTCTTGATTCAAAATTTCAGGTTCATAAACCTTCAGTACTGCTTGTAGCTGTTCTCATCAACGGTGTGAAGAAACAAGTACCGCAAGTCTCCTACAAAACTGCTGCTGGGGATTTGATTTCATTTCATAGTTTTGGATCTATTGTGAACTTATTTAGATCTGATTTACATTCTGATCTGATATTATTTTTTTCATATTTTAAAATCCAAGAGCTTTCAGCCATGCTTGTAGCTGCTCTCACCAATTCCGGTGTGAAAAATCAAGTACCGCAATTCTTCTTCAATTTTGCTTATGGGGATTTGGTGTTAGTTTCCTCTAATGAGGTTGCTGATATTTTATTTTGTGATTCATTAGCTATTTCAGAATATATATCAGATTATGGAGCTCAAGCATTCACTCTCCAGAGTCCTAGGGATTCTCTACCTTTGGTCACAAGCTCATCTCCTCACAGAACTAGTAAAGAGGAAGACATTCTGCATCCGCATGGACACTTGCTCCTAAGATTTGGGGATGATTTTACCACTCATGGTTTTCTGTTCAAGGCTGCAACATATCAGTTTCTTTATTTTTCCACACATGGTTCGAATCCTCAAGAACCTTTTCTTTCTCTTCAGATGATTTCAGCTACTCTACATGGGTCCAGTTTTCACCGTGCAGCTGTTTATATTTCTAATTTAGTTGAGTGCATTGTTCTTCTTCCAAAGTGGAAGATTCCTCTAGACATATTCATTTAGTTTGGATTCAGAGGTTCATATGCACAGTCTCAGGATGTTGCTGCATAGAAGAACCAATTCTTGATTTACTGCTTAGTTTGAGGGGGAGTATTTTTCCCATGAGGTTTTCCCCGTTTCCTTGGTTATATTAAGTAGTTACTTTATTGTATAGGGTGACCTATGGCCTTTGTTGCCAGGGCCCTAGAATTTTATGCATCTATGTTTTCTAACTCTTCCTGAGTATAGCTTAAGGGGGGGTGTTGGAGACATTTACCATCATACTCACTCCTTCGGTCAAATTGGCCTAGTTAAACCACTATCCTAAGTTTAATTGACATCAGTGGAGCATTAATTACCATCATCCCAGTCACTCCCATGCCTACCTACAGTCAAGGAGGTTAACTTAGCCTTCTCCTACAGTCAAGGAGGCTAACGGGAGCACTCTAGGGGTGATCTGTGAGACATTAATGCACCTAATTTCTAACTGGTGGTTACTTTCAGTTCAACCAATCAGTTACAGTCAGTTAAGGCGCCTCCATTCATTAAATATATTATTTAATGATTATTTATTATTATTTAATGAACTGGAGTCAACAAGGTGCCTCCACCAACTTCTGATGGTCAGTTCAACTTTAGTTAACCTCATCAGGGTTCATTGGAGTCATGCAGTACTAGCACTTGATGATTGAATTGCTATGACATGTGTTTGATCTCCTTCAGTTGAGATTTAGTCATTTATTGCACTCCAACTTTAGTTAGGGTTTGGTGAGTCAATTAGGGTTTTGTTCAAGTGGTTAACTAAGTGATATTACATGGCAAAGAGTCAGTTAAGCTAGACTCACTCATTGAATTTGAATTGTCCCTTAGGTATTCGAATTCTTCATGGAGTTAAGTTATTGCTATGCATGGAAATTGTAACCCTTTATTGTTTATATAATATACAGAGAGGAAACCTATTTGGTATTCCAGTTATTTCCAATTCATGAGTATTTGTTAATAATTCTTGGATGATTTTGATTCCTAGTTCCTAGATCATGTGCAAGAATTAATACACCCATCCTTTGGGGGATGTGAGACTTCTTTACCATTGGTATTCCAATGAAGCCGAAAAAGGTTAAACTTGTTCTGATTAGATGGTCATTTAGATACTTTTACGAGCATGAATGAAACCAAGTTTGCTCAGTGATATTTTCTTGATGAGAAGGCTGGAAAAGAGCTTAACGACAACCCATGGTGATATTTTTTGTAAAGTTTGTCCTCTCTTCTTGAGAAAGCATAAAAGGATGCAAAGGGGAATGGTCTTGGCTTGAATGTGCCAAGGTGGTCCTTTTCATATGGTAGTCTACATAGTCCGCAAAAGCATATAAATGCCTTTTCTTACACTTTAATGAGCAAGAAAGGAAGCACCTGCGCTCGACAATCTTTTCATTCTTTTAGGAGTTAGAAAAAAGCTTAACGAAAACTCTGGTATCATCAACCGATCAAGGGGGCACTTATGGTGCCCCCATGTCAGGATATGGGTGATGGTCCAAAGTTCATCCATGTAGTATGGATGGAGCAGGTGTATCTTTAATATACCAATACATGCATGGGATAGATCACGACAGAGGCACATGAGACAGTTCGGCAGTGGTACGCAAACTGAGGTGGCTTTCAGACATAGGTTAGGAGAGTCTTGTGTGAGTTGTGGTGGATGGACTGGACTAGATGTGATATGAGTACAAATCCGAAGGCAGTTATATTCCAAATGCATGCAAAATAAATTATCTTCCCTTCAGGTGGTGGTCCGGAGACCCGCATAGGGTGCAGTGGAAGAATTTGACAGTTATATGCTTGATATGAAATTATGTTCCTTCCGGGGAGATGGTCCAGGATCCCTTGTGAGTTGCGGTAGGTAGTTGTGATGCAAGTACAGGTCTGGAGACACTTACATCACTATGTTGTATGTAAACCGAGGTAACTCTTAGGAAGTGGCCCCAAAAATTACTTGTTAAACATGAGACGATGGTCTCATTAGAAGATAGAAGACGAAAATTTGAGTCGGGAGCTATGAGGGGTGTCTCGAACAGGCTCCAGGTGACTCTGAATTAGCAACTAAAGGTGCTGCCCCTTAATGGGGGTCTCTGATTTGTGGTATAAATGTTGTAAAACAAAAAAGGAAAACCAAGCGGCTCATTGGTGATGTTAAGCATAAAATCTCTTCAGGTAGAGCCCATTATGGGGGTTCTCCACGAGTTTTCCATGAGATTCAATAAGGGTGTATGGCCCTTTTCCAAGGCAACGGTGGATGACGTATGGGCCGTACCACATTGACTCAAACTTGCCTTTTCCCAAATTGGCATTGGGTTGGTCATAGACCATAACCATATTGCCTTCGATTAAGGTGCGAAGATGGACATGGGAGTCATAATGGGCCTTTGACCGCATTTATGTTGCTTTAATGGCTTGGAGGGTATCTCGGAGGTCTTCTATGGTTTTCCTGAGTTGGAGGAGTCGTTCTTCCAAAGGTGAAGTATTAGGAAGGAGATCAACCACAAGGCAGAGTGATGGGATCTAGCATTCTATAGGGAGTATTGATTCAACTCCATGTACTAGAAGGAAAGGGGTGAAACCGGTTGTGGTTTTTGTGGATGTGCGATAAGCCCATAGGGAAAAAAAGAGCATGTGATGCTAGTTGATTTTATGGTTTCCTACCATCCTTTGGAGCATTGCTTTGATGATTTTGTTGACTGCTTCAACTTAGCCATTTTCTGGGGGTAGTAGGAAGATGAGTACTAGTGTTTGAATTTCAACATGGTCGAAAGCTCAGTCCAAACAACATCTTCAAAGTGTTTACCATGGTCTGAGACCAACTGTTTGGGAACACCAAATCATGAAATAATGTGGTTAAAGAAGAAACATGCCACTGTTTCACTTTTGAAATCAAATGTGGGCATGGCATCGGCCCACTTAGTGAAGTAATCAAATGCCATAATGATCTATTTATGCCACTATTGGCCGAGGTAGGGTTGATTGTCATGAAGTTGATTTCCCATTTGCAGAAGGGACTGACTATGACTATGGGGTGTAATAGTGTAGGGGGGGTTCTTGCCTTTGGGGCAAAGGTCTGATAGCTGCAACAGTGTTTGGATGCCTCTATGCAATCAGCGAAGATGGAAGGCTAGAAGTCGCCAACAAGTAGACTCTTCTGGGCAGTTGCTAGACCTAAAAGGTGGCCGCCGTAGGCTCCACTATGACAGTCATTAAGGACTTTCTCGGAATCATCATGGGTTAGGAAACAATGTAGGATGGTATCAATGCCTCGATGATATAGAGCATCTCCAATCAGAAGGTGGGGAGCGGATTGATCTCAAATGCATCACCTATCCTCACAGTTTAAGTGGGTTGCGAACTTTTGTGTGTGTAAATATAGAAGGATGACCCCATACCATGGGTCCTTGATGGATATGATGAATAGAAAATCATTGGGGAGGTCAACCTTGGGTGGTGGTGACATGGTCAATGTGGGTAGATCTATCATGAATGCAGCCAGCATGAGTGCCTTTGTGCTTTTTGGTGCAACAAACTCTAAGTCGAATTCTTAGAGGACGATTACCCACTTGGTTGCGCGGCCTTGTAGAGGGCAACTACTTAGGAGGTATCACATTGGGTTGGAATCAGCCACTACATAGGTATGGTTTGCGATGATGTAGTGGTGAAACTTCTAAGCCGAGAAAATGACGACGAGGGCCAGTTTCTCCTCAGGTGAATATCGTATTGGTGGATCCGCCATCCTTTGGCTGGTGTAATAAATCACATGCTCCTGGAGAGCATTGTCTTCTTGGACCAGGACTCTAGAAATGGAATTTTATGAAGCCGACACATAAAGAATGAAGTCTCGAGTGAATTTTGGTGCCTAGAGTAATGGTGTAGAAGCCAGGGCTTGTTTGAGTGCATCAAACGATTCCTCTACTTGTTGATCCCAAACAATGGGGATTTTCATGTGAAGAAGGTCCATGAATCTGTGGGATTTTGTTGCATACTCTTGTACAAAGTGGCGATGGAAGTTGGCCTTTCCTTGGATGCTCTACAGTTGGTGCCGAGTTTGTGGTGGGGGGAGATCAAGGATAGCTTGAACTTTGAGGGGATCCATTGTTATCCCTTTGTGGGATATGATGAACTCAAGTAGACGGCCTGCTGGGACACAAAAAATGTATTTCATGGGATTTAGGTGATCTTTGTACTTGTGGCATCGCAAAAATACTTGCCGCAAGTCGTCTATATGTTGTGCTCGTTTTGGTGATCGAGCGGTAAGGTCGTCTAGGTAGACCAATATGATATGGATTAAATCATGGAAAAAATATGTCATGGCATGCTGGAAGGTGGCTCCAGCATTCTTTAGACCAAAGGGCATTACTCAATATGTGAATGTGCCCCACGAGGTTGTGAATGTAGTCTTGTAACGATCTTCTTTCTGAATCTGAATTTGGTTATATCCGAAAAATCTATCTATGAAGGAAAATACCTCATGTCTGATCCATGAATCGATAATTTGATCGATGAAGGGCGTTGGGAAGTTTTCTTTGGGACACGCCAAATTCACATCGCGAAAGTCTGTGCAAACGTGGATGGTATCCTATTTTTTATTCACAGGAACAAGATTTTAAACCCAGGTGTTGTACGCAATGGGGTAAATGAAGCTAGTTGTGCGAAACTTCTTGATTTCATCTTTGACCGTAGCAACTTTGGAGGGATGGATTGCTTGTTGATTTTGGCACATTGGGGCCACATCAGGCCATGTGTCGATGTGGTGTTCCATAATGGATGGATCCAACCAAGGAATTTTAGTGTATTACTAGGCAAAGATGTCACCGAATTCTTGGAAGAGCACTTTGTAGGAAGCGACTTCGTTCGAGGAGCAAGATGCCCCCAGCATTATTTCTTCAACAATCTTAGGATTGGTTGAGATGTTGATTTTGATAGTTGGAGAGATGTTGGCCATGTTACCTTGTTCGAAGGCATCTGGTGCCAGGATGGGAATCTTGAACCAATCAACTTTCCCATGAATGAAATGTTTTGTTTCCATAGAAAACTAGTCAGACTGTGACACAAGTTCTTTGGGGAGGAATAACGAGCAATGGTACATGTCATCCCATGGCTATTTCAGAGCGGTTAAGGCTTCAAATATCTCCTCATCGTTGTGAAATCAACGAAGAGACAGGTCTGTGTTGGGTAAAAACATTGATCAAATTATAATAAAATTCCAATGATTTAATTGTCCACCCGGAGAGAGTGTAAACTTGTGAGGTATAGACAAAATATATGTAGGGGCAGAGTGTCGTTGAACTTAATATATAACTAAAATTGAATCTAAGTTATGAAAACAAGAAATAAGTCTAATTACAAAAAACATATAATTACATAAATTAATTTGATAAAGCAAGACTGAAATTGCATGAAATAAACTAGTATAAAGCAATCAAAATTAACTTGTGAGCTCACGGTAAATATATACTAACAATTCTTAAGAAAAACATAACAACTCATAAGAAAGAAAGTGCTGAAAATATATATTAACATGGAAGAGTACAATATTTGCACCAAAGCATAATCTCCATTACAATCAGAAATCCATTCTATGACTAAACCTAAAACTATTCTCTACTTCTAAACCACTAGAGAGATCTCCAACCAAAATGAGGAGAGAACCCTCCTATTTATACATGAATTCAAGATAACTAATCATAATTACAGATCCACTATTCTCTCAACTTATCCCTCAAAATCCTCGACAAATATACAACTCACCCCTTTAAATCCTCAACAAATATTGGATGAGATATTCTCTCCACATTTGCATGATCTTCTCCTTGAAGTTAGCTCACATCTAGAAGATGAAATTCGAATCTAAGGATAGGTTGTCACTTTTGAGCTTGTTAAAGTCTTCAAATACACCTATAAACATCACCAAAATCACCCAATTTTAAAGTATAAGGAAAATATTTTATTTTTCTCAATAATTAACCACAAACTCACTCAAAATACTCAAAAATAAATGATTTGGAAAATAGTAATTATAAACCCATATTTATTATGAAAGTGGTGAATATTAATGGTTTTATGGAAGGATAAGATAAGAATAAGGTGACAAATGGTATAGGAAAGATGAATAAAATGTGGTCTTTTTGTGGCGCAACATTCCCCCAACTTGATTAGTTGCATGTCCTCATGCAACTATGCATTGATTCTCTTTAAAACTTTTAGCTTTGTAGATGAGGCTTTACATAATGATGGTATGCAATAGTAAATCATTCCATGATTTGAAATCCATGAGTGGCAACAATCTTTTCTATTTTTTCTCTTATATATATATATATATATATATATATATATATATGGTTCTTGTGTGACAATGTAATGTCCCTAACCCTCCGACCGGTGAAGAGGACGCTACCAAACCATCAAATATTCGGGAAACTAGCCCCATGAACATGAACATACATAAAATTGAAATGCTTGAACCTAAAACATGCTAAGATGAATAATCATTTACATACACAGCAAAAGCAAACATACATTCATTCAAGCATTCAACATGTTCATCATCATTCATTAAACATCAAATATGATTGCAGAAGTAAAATACACAAGAATACTTATCTTATAAAGAACTTCTCTCGCAACCAGCTACATCGCTGCAACGTTCAACCCAACCATAGGCTAGCGTGCTCATCAATCTCTTAGCAAAATTGCCACCCCCGAGTTGGGCATGATTCCCCAAGGAATAAGGGACTAAGGAGGATTACACATAGCCAAGGTACACAAATCATCCAAGCCAACATAGTGGGGTTTATCAGGCTATCAAGGAGATGGGAGAAGCTTAATGTTAAGCTGGTGGTCTCGTTGGAGAGCTAAGGACGCATACACCGGAGCTATCCTAACTTCTAAGACACCCACACACACCCAACACTAGGAATCAGTCCCTTCTCTGCTTCATAGTCCCTCAGACCCTAACTTCCCTTTCCAGTGCTACTTGAGGGTTGTGGAGAAGAAATCCACCAATCTAACTCTATTTTTGTATCTTCCAAACACCAGTTTTCTGAAGCATACCCAACCTTCAATCCCACTCCATACAGTCTGAAGACCAACCACTGCATACCCACAGTAAAACAAGCTATTCACAGCTGGGATAGGGGAGAACGATTCCTGAGTCATTCTTGGCCCTATCATGGCCAAAAAGACTCAATAATAACACACAGAAGGAATTGTGAATGAACCTTCAACACCCAAAATCTTGGGAAGAGCAAGAACAACCCAAATTGTGGATTAAACCAACAGCAAGCCCAAAATTGTGGATGAGAACCCCTACAATTTCACGTACACAGCAGAAATCGTGCCTTGAGGCCATTCTCCCCATTCGCAACATGAACAAATCCAAAGGAGAACCCTGTGCATGAGGAAAAACAATGGGGAATCCCAATCCATGCATGAGGAGAATAATCACTGCCCCCCTGCGTGAGGCTAGGCAAAGCAATGGAGAGTATGGGAGAGTGGAGAGTCCCCCTGATGTTTTCCCTGCCCACACGAAGTGGAGGAGCCCACTGGTGGATTGGGCATGTGGAAAAGGACTGACGGTCCTCCCACCCACCACTTCCTAGCCATAACTTCCCCCAACTAACAACAATAGTTTTAATGGGTGGTTGACACATGGACACATGGATTTTCCCCCTAGGCTCAAGGTTTAACAATTCCCCCCACTTATCCTTAGGAAAATCATGCCCTTTTCATTAACGTTGCACCGTCATAGCTGGTTGTAGGTTTTTTATTAATTTTTCATGTTTACATGATGCCAAAACTATAATGTGCCGGATGGCACGATATACCATCAGCAACGATCCTAGTTGCCGAAACATAACAAAACCAAGTCGATGGTGGGGATTTTGCCTTTAGCTCACCATGATTAATTACAATATATACATCATGTACCTTTAATGCAAACGGGGTCAAAACCAGGATGTTACAATCCCCTCCCCCTTGGAATGGCACCATCCTCGGTGTTCCAATACATAGGAAATACATATACAATTTGCACATCCAAAATTTCAAAGCTTTGCAGATCTGTCCCGCGTTCAATTATTTACTTTGAACTTTCAGGACCAATCCCTTTGGCTTCCATGAGCTTCTCCTACTAGTTCTTAGCTTTCGGCTCATTCCCAAGTCTAGGAACTTTGTGGCTGCTACCCTCTTGGTGTTCCCTCGCTAGGAAGTCCCGGCGGTAATGATGTCATCCACATTTCCAGCATTTTGCTGGCTACTTCATCTTTACCTGCTCAATTTCCTTTGAGCCTTCATTCCTGGAACGTTTCTTCATGGGCCGATTGGACGAATTCCCCATCATTGATCCACTTTTCTTTCCTTTACGGATTGCTCCCAGAAGGATTTTTACCTCCTTTTGCAAACCAATAGAGTCTTGCAAAATCTGGTGGTTCATCTCGTTCTGCCTTTTCTGTATCTTGAGCATCTCTCCAAGATTTTTTTGGTTCTTGACAATTGTTTGAAGGAGACTTCTAGCCAAGTCCAACATCTTTTGGTCTGCTGCCATGATCAATGTGCACAATTGGATTTCACTTTTCTCACCTGTGAAATGCATCATTGAAATTCTGTTAGAACAAGCATAATATAGGCATTAAAATTAGTCAATTAATTGCCCAATTGGCATGGCAATCCAAGTATTCTCAAGGAGAATTTCATACTTTTCATGCCTTCCCAATAGGCACATGAGCTCATTCATGTCCATTCTTAGGCAGGGAATTATCTATTCCAGCATTCACAATTTATTTTAAGCAAATAAACAC
>LPNX011182537.1:31436-47984 GCA_001517045.1 Pseudotsuga menziesii | reverse complement strand
GTAGTCAATATTGAAAACCCTTTCATGACTCGACATCGGGAAAAGTGTGCACCCCTTTTTGATGTGAGCCATGTAGGCCCTATTCATACTCAAGCAATCTGTCATAATGGAAATAAAATCAAAACATGATCTACATATGGAATTTAAAAATTTGACATGCATATTCTTAGCTAGGGTCACAGAACACTTATCCATTTTCTGATGCAGTATTCCTGAGTTAAGGAGGAATAGGGGCTCCCTTCTCTGAGTTGACAATCCCTTGGTTTTCCATCCCCAACTCCATTTTACATTCCATATCCCACACATGTCTTACCAACATAATCTATGCCATCTCACCCATGTTGCTTACCAAAGATGTAGTGCAGATGGGAGATTTCCAAAATGTCCAATGGAGTTTCACCCGAAACCCATTTCCAAGATAGGGGAAAACCTCCCCATGAAATTTGGCTCCTGCAGGACATCACACATGGTGTTCCTGAAATGTGTACCCCTGGCACATTCCTCAAGTATCCAAACAATCAATCATTGTCTAACAATACAATCCAAATTTTATTGTTCCATAACCAAGAAATGGCATTAGTAATTAAATTCAATGTGAATTTGCAACTCTGTCTACTACAGAAATCAATTTGCTTGGCAATGAGGTGATCCTCATTTGTTTGTCTCTTGTAAGAAGCACTGCTATGCCCATTATGATTTTATGCTTACTATCATAACATGAACACCCAATTATAATGTGTCCTCTTGACACAATTCTATGCAAGCCAATAGTGATTAGTAGTTGTCCACAATTTCTCAAATCTGAAATTTACAAATTCAAATTGGCAACTCATTCTGCATATAGACTAATTTCATATCCATGAGACTTCTCATGAGGTTTGGCTCTTTCACAGGGTAGATTTCGGCCTTTGTCATGTTCTTACCCATATTGCCATGCCCCAACCAATCTACCTGAAACCTGAACCTCAATTAGCCAAACAAGTGTAAGTCTTGATGCATATAACTTTTTCATTGCTGCAGCAATCACTGAAGCATTTTCAAAATTGTAGAATTCAAATACTTCCAACTGTTAGCATATCAATATCACCAAAACTCATTTACTTCACATGAATCATTATCATACTAAAATTGCAAAGTCACATCATTTATACAATTTAAATGAAGTGTTTAGGTACTCCTTACTTCACAAGCGTATCATTTGTACCACCTTTCCCTTCCATAGAGTATTTCTGGCATCTAATCAATCATGACTACCCTCTTCATGCACTTACTATCCTGCATTCATAACAACTCTTGAAATGGTTCTAGAATTATCATCAATTCATCATTTCAACCATTAGTTAGTCACAATAAACAAGCATTATCTTGATGCATTCATGCAATGCATCATAACACTTGCACCCACACTTATGGATGCATATTTACAACGTTTACTCAAACTTTTCATAAGCATCCATTCAATGCATAACTACAAGATTTATAAAATCTCTTAATGCATATCCACTCAATGCCACCTTGTATTGATTCTGGAATACTATGCATTCAAACATACCATGGCCTAACCATGACTACCTCCTAATCAAGACCATCAATACCCAATTTCTTTGGGTTACTAAGCTCATAACAAGATATACAGGCATGATACATTTCTATATGAATGTAGTATAAATTTAAATAGCCACATGGTATGAGATTTCTTGCCCTTACCATTCCATGCAATTGTCATAATTAAACCATTACCTGCATGGATCCTACTTACACCCTTGACATTACTAGTTGGTTGGTATCTTGCAGGGGATTGCAGAACTTGCTCACCAACTTTTGATCGTAGATTTGTTGACTTATCCCTTTCTCCATAGGGTTTCTAGTCACATTCATTAGCATCAGCAACATATTCATCCCTGCTCATGTTGTCATTGGTTTTTCCACTAATGCCAACACCAATGCAATATTTACCATTAGTGGTTCATTATAAATGTATAATTCTCACTATTTTTACTAATATGTAATATACTATGCATGTAAGCATATCACCATGCATTTTTAGCATCCCCATGCCATAATTTCTATGTACACAAGCTTATAAAATATAATATAGTTAGCAATACAGGGTTTAAGGGACTTTCCTTTTCAAAACCCTCATCTTTGCCTGGAATTCCTCTTCCATATAATAGTTGCTTTGACTTCTTGGTCTTTGCTATCTCTAGGCATGCAATCCTCGAATTGTCCATATTGACAACAACAAAATTCTTTTTAGCAACCGCTATTACTTTTCTGCTCCTCATTCAAATTCTAGTGATTCTCCCTTGTTCCTTGCTAGATAAGCTTTCCAACGCATATCCTCATCCTCCATTCTGACTTTGGATGTGAAAACCACACCACTTCTAGAGTGATGATTTTTACCAAATTTAGGCAAAACACACAACTGTATTTTGTTCAACCACCTATAATTTTTCCTTTTCAGCCCTGAAATCCGCTGACAATCTGCTGAAAAATCCACTAAAAAACAACTAAATTTCACTGAGAAATCCCACTTGAAAACCCAAGATTTCCTTCATCAAATCGTGTCTCTTCCCAACTAATTTTTCGACGTATCGGATCCTTAGTTGACTAAGCTTCCGATATTTAGGCAACCCAAACAACAATTTTCTTTCGATGCTCATAGGTGGTCTCATCAACTAATTCTCTCTGATGTGTCGATGGACCAAACAACTAAACTCTTATGATGCATCAACGGACCAAACAACTAAATTCTTCCGACATGTAGGCGGACCAAACAACTAATGTTCTCCGATGTGTCGGCGATCCAATTGTCTAAAGTTTTTCGACGCTTTTAGTACTTAGGAAAAATTTTCAGAAAACTTTCTTTCCTCGTCCGCTGCCGCATCGGCTGCTCCATCCACTAACTCTCGTTGAATTTTCGGCATCCTTTAGGAGATCACGGCTGACACTATGGCTCAGCATCAATGATCAACTTTCAATGGTCCGACACTTCAAAATTTTCGAAAAAAAAAAAATTCTTCTTCCCTTTCGCCACATCGGAAGTCTTTTCGTCTAAGTGGGCTGATGTTTCGGCGGTCTTCAGCTGAAGACTTTCGATGATTTTGGCACTTAGACAAATTTTTCTCAAAAATTTCTTCTCATTGGCTTATTTCTCCCAACGTATCAGCACTTTCATGACCTATTTTCCTCTGCCGTTGCAGTGCCTTCATTCCTTTCCAACCGAAATTCTCGATGCTCTTATCCTCTAACTTTTGCTGCCGTTTGCCACCACATCAGCGGCTCCCTTGTCTAATTTTCTCTGACTCTTTTAACACTTCAAGAAATTTTCTTTCCTTGTCCGCAGCCGCGCTGGCTTCTTCATCATCTATTTTTCTCTAGTGTGTCGGCGATCCCATCCTCTATTTTTCACCAACGTATCATCAGTGATTCTGTTAGCTAAACTTTGTCGATGCCCATCGGTGATCCCATCAAATAAATTGTGTCGATGTGTCGACGGTCCATACAATTAATGTTTTCCAAAGTATCGGATGTTCGAACAACTAAATTTTGCTGGTGGCGGTGACATTTCGACGACTCCATCTTCTAATTTTCATCGATCCAATCAAATAATATTTCTCGATCGTCAATGGTCTCAACACTTAGAAAAAATTTTCAAAAATTTTCTCTTTATCCTCTTCTTGCTTCCGCTGTGTCGGCAGCTCAACCAACTAACTTCCTCTCTTTTCGTCGACATATCAGTGCCTACGTCCATTTCCTTTTCCTTTCTTTCACCACTATGTTGGCTACTTCCTTGACTAATTGTCATCGACGTTTTGGTGGTCTCGTCAACTAATTTTCACCGATGTTTCAACGATCTGATCTTGTAACGTTTTTCGACATTTTCAACACTTAAGAGATTTTTTCTCTCCTCAGCATCGGAGCTCTTGTCATCTATCTTCCGCCAACGTTTTGGCTACTTACTCAACTAATTTTCGCCGATCCGTTCAACTAATCTTCGTCGACAGTGCAGCTTCAAATTCAACTGTTCTCTATCAATGTATCGGCTTCGACTTCAGCTATTTTTTGCCAACGTCAAGAGTCTATATCAGATGAACTTTTGGCTAAACCAGCCGACGTTTCGGTGATTCCATCCACACGTTCTCTTCGCCATTTCAGCGATATTTAGTTAAGCTGAGGCGATGTATCGGCTCAGGTTTTCGCTAATTTTCACTGAAACCTTCGTCAACTTCGACCACTTCCAAAAATTCTATCCTGCTAGTTCCCTGTTAGGCGGACTTCTGTCTAAGTTGTTTGATGCATCGAAGAATCTTTAGGCTAAGTCTTTCGATGAGCCAACGGTCTTGGCACTTAGAAAAATTTTGTGGAAGTTTTCTGATCTCTATTGGGCAGAGGGAAACCTGCCTCTGCTAACTGGTTTCTCGTGGTCCTCTGAGGCACAATGCTGCAACATGTGCTCTGATACCATTATCTAAAATCCCCGACCCTCCAACCAGCGAAGAGGACGCTACCAAACCATCAAATATCTAGGAAACTAGCCCCATGAACATGAACATACATAAAATCAAAATGCTTGAACCTAAAACATGCTAAGATGCATAATCATTTACATACACAGTGGAAGCAAACATACATTCATTCAGGCATTCAACATGTTCATCATCATTCATTAAACATCAAATATGATTGTAGAAGTAAAATAGACAAGAATACTTATCTTATAAAGAACTTGTCCTGCAACTAGCTACGTCGTTGTAATGTTCCACTCAACTATAGGCCAGCATGCTCATCAATCTCTCAGCAACACCGCCACCCCCAAGATGGGCATGACTCCCCATGGAATAAGGGACTACGCAGGCTTACACATAGCCAAGGTACACAAATCAACCAAGCCAACACAGTAGGGATTATCAGGCTATCAAGGAGCTGGGAGAAGCTGAATGTTAAGCTTGTGGTCTCATTGGAGAGCTAAGGATGCCTACACCAGATCTAGCCTAACTTATAAGACACCCACACACACCCAACACCAGGAATCAGTCCCTTCTCTCCTTCACAGTCCCTCAAGCCCTAACTTTCCTTTCTAGTGCTACGTTGGGGTTGTGGAGAAGAAAGCCAGCCATCTTACTCTGCCTGTATATCTCCCAAACACCAGGTTTCTCAAGCATACCTAGCCTTCAATCCCACTACAGACAGTCCAAATACCAACCACTGCATATCCGCAGTAAAATAAGATATTCACAACTGGGACAGGGAAGAACAATTCCTGAGTCGTTCTTGGCCCTATCATGGCCAAAACGACTCAATAATAACACACAGAAGGAATCGTGAATGAACCTTTAGCACCCAAAATCCTGGGAAGAGCAACAGCAACCCAAATTTCGGATTAAACCAACAGCAAGCCCAAAATTATGGATGAGAAGCCCGGTGATTTCACGTACACAATAGAAATCGTGCCCTGAGGCCATTCTCCCTGCTCGCAACATGAACAAAACCAAAGGAGAACCCTGTTCATGAGGAAAAACAATGGGGAATCCCAAGTGGTGCATGAGGAGAATAATCATTGCCCCCATGCATGAGACTAGGCAAAGCAATGGAGAGTATGGGAGAGTGGAGAGTGCCCCTAATTTTTTCCTTGCCCATGCAAAGTGGAGGAGTCCGCTGGTGGAGTGGGTGTGTGGGAAAGGACTAACAGTCCTGCCACCCACCACTTCCTAGCCATAGCTACCCCCAACTAACAAAAATAGTTTTAATGGGTGGTTGACACATGGATTTTCCCCCTAGGCTCAAGGTTTAACAATTCCCCCCCCTTTATCCCTAGGTAAATCATTACCTTTTCATTAACATTGCATCATCATAGTTGGTTGTAGGTTTTTTATTAATTTTGCATCTTTACATGATGCCAGAACTATAATGTGCCAGATGGCATGATATACCATCGGTAATGACCCCAGTTGCCGAAACATAACACAACCAAGTCGATGGTGGGGATTTTTCCTTTAGCTCCTCACCGTGATTAATTACAATATATATATCATGTACCTTTAATGCAAACAGGGTCAAAATTGAGGTGTTACAGACAACCATAACAAGTGTTGGTTCTTCTGTTAACAACAGTTTCTTTTTTAACTTGTATTTTTGCTGCAATACATAAGATTTATGCATTAGAAATGATGAGCCATCAATGTATATTAGAAAACCTTTTCTTCATATTATGAGTCATGCCAATATATATAGCATAGTTTGGGAAAGACATGTTGATTAAGGGTAAATGAGATGATGAATATGTAAAATGGTAATGAATAGTTCCCTGCCCCCCAACTTAAGATGTATTAGTTTATGAAAAGGAGAAAGGGAATGTAGTGAGGGAATTTTCCAAATTCATTGATTTTCTAGAATTTAAGGAATTACATGGCTAAATATTAGAAAACAACATACCTCCACTTACCCAAAAAGTTGATGAACTTATGCAATAGGAATGTTATTGTTGCTTGGTTGGATGAAGTAGAAGATGAGAGCTAAACATAGAACTATGGTACTCTCATATGGATGAAAGTATGTTGCTATAAAACTACTGATGATGTCATGAAAAGTATATAGTATTCAACCGCTACAAAACCCGATGGTACAATTCTTACCATGCAAATAAATGAGTCGATGTCGAACATGGAAAGAAGTCATTGGGTTACAGACCATTGATGAATGTCATTAACCAATGCGAGGCAATCTCACCATTGATGTCAATGAGTGCCAAGGTACCTAAGTACATCATGTGAAGTACGAATAAATGAGCTGATGTCAAGCCACTTGCAAGATCTAATGATCAAGGGACATCGATGTATTCCCATGATTTTCAACGAGAGAACATGTCATTAAGGCATGCAAGCCTCAAGGTACTAAAAATGAACTATAGTCTCTATCCTAGATAAGGTGCTGAGGTCGATGTGGCAAGACTTGTTGAAAGGTGGGCCTTAAGGAATCCCACATCAGTCAACATGAGTTGTACATAATGTGTGGTAGGACTATAGATAAAAGATATGAAGGTCAAATAGTTTTTACGGCAAGGATAACAAGGCAATGTAGTCATGGAAGGGAAGATGAATGGTTTCATTGATAAGGAAAAATATAAACTGAAAATATGGAAAATGTATGCGACTCGGAGAGGTAGACATGCGAGAATTTATGATGTATAAGGCAGTGAAAAAGTAGACTCTAGCATGGATAATGAATAATCTTGGAAGGAAAAAGGGTACATAATCATGACATGGTGTATTTGGTTTTTGAAAGGATTCTTTGTGGTAGCAAATGTCATGACATACACAAGGTAAAACTCAACTCTTTCGAGCTTCCAATGGAACATTTCTCGGAAAATATTTTACAATTTTGGAAATTATTTCTACATGCCATTTGTTCGTCTTTAAATCTGCAAAAGGTGACCATTTTCCTGCAATCAACTTGTGAGAGCATTGAAAATATAGAAAAATATGTGCTTAACAAACTAAGTCGAAGAAAATAAATGAAATGTTTTTGTACCTCAAAGTTCCGACCCTTCTTGTCGAAACCTGTTTCTGAGCAAATTGCGAAAACAAGTTAGCGCAATAATCATAAAATTTTGAGAAGATTCCAGGTTCATTTAAAATTTTAATTTAATGATTTTATTTATTACCTAATACTTATTTATTGATTTGTTTTTAGTTTTTAGTTTTTTTTTTGTAATGTTATTATTGCACTGTTTTTGTATATATATTTTTTTAAATCTGATTTATTTACAAAAACAAATTTTTATATGCTTTTTATGTATATGAATACGTGTTTTTATGTAATGAGTGTGCAATAGGGAGAGACGGTCGACCCTTTCACTGGTCGACCCCTCTAAAAGCAAACTATCTTAACTATCTTAATGATCTGGAATAGGAGTGTGCAAAACAAACAATTTCTATGATAAGTTTTAGCAGTTTTAGTGACTATGCGGATACCCTGCAACTGAATATGTGCCAGGCTCCACTGTGCAAAAATTAAAATTAAGAAGAAATCTTAGCTGCGACAACAACTTCCTTTTAAAGACGGATAGTAATTTATTTTATGTTTACTATCTTTATAATATTTTTATAATTTTTATAAGTTATAATTTTTTACGTTTTATCTATAAAAAAATTATGGTTTAAAGGATATATATATATACCAATTTATAACAATTAACAATTTATAAAATTTGGAGAATATATTTAATGTTATATATTAGATAAATGTTTTAATTGTTTTGTAATTATAACAAAAATAAAAGCAAAAAGAAATGCTTACTTAACCTTATTGTGCAAAACAATTTTAAAACAATAATAAACAATATAAAAACTTTGTGTTACTTTTATTATTAAGTTTTGTTTTCTATATATAGTTTTCTTTTAACAAATTTAACAAAAATTAAAATGTTTTTTTGTTTATATTTACAATGTCATTTCTTTAAAGAAATATCCACCATTTCATAATTGTATAATTGTATAATTCATTAAAAAGGAAAATAGCATAAATTGAAGAAACATTTCCATTAACGTCTATTTCAATAATGAAATAATATCATTGCTTCATTTATATTATAAAAGATTATCCATACTCAAACTTGTTCATAATTCCACAAATACATATGTAAAACTAGAATAATAAATTTTTTTAAGTTTTAAACATTGCCTATATTATGTAAATACATATAAAAAATATCACATAAGGGTGTGTGCAAGAAGTTGAGGGACCTTTTAGATGCAATCCTGGTTTTCAAAAACAAGATCACGTTACCAAAAAATACATCAAGGTTCTGCTACATAGCACTTGGTATGGTTCAACCCGAGCCTGACATGTCATGGGACATGTAGGATAGGAATCCATATTGCGTACGCGTTATATAACTACAAAACGCGCTCGCGATAGTAGTTATAAAACGCGTACATTATTTGTAAAAAAAAAAAAAAATTAAATACACAGGCCCGAAACCCGCGACCCATTTTAACAATCAAGAACGCGAAAACGAAGGCCAATTTGAGCGTTTTGGAGCAAGTTAACTGCTTGGGATTGTTGGAGGAGCTGATTTAGGTTCAGGGGAGGAGATTTCACTCGTGAATTGTCATTCAACAAGGTAATTCAATCACCCAAAGCATTCTTTTTTTTTGTCAATTTTTAACCTATAATTGTGTTTTTTAATAGAATAATCAATCCAACAACTCCCAAGCTAATGTTTGATGGATTCAAACTAAAATAGGCTATAAGAATCAAAAACATCACGTCTAATAGATATTCAATGTTCCAAAAGGCTAGAAATATATAAAACAAACACAAGTATAATCCCAGCTTGCATAGAATTTGATGGACAATGCAAAGTTTGAATTGGGATACTAGTGAGAGTGCCCACCTGTAACATGCATAGTCAAACCTTCAAATGCAATGATTGTACTGGAATTAATACAAAGTGCAATAAAATTTAGCAATTATTTTCATAGCTAGGTGAATTCCAACATTTTAAGATACATAATGAATGAGGGATCCAAATGTAACAACCAAGATAATCATCAAAATGGAAGAAGTTTAAATAGAAAAATAGCACTCCTAAATTCAAAGAAGTTTAAACCCAAGTGTGCATGGAAAAGTCACCAATGAGGGTGAAGAAGTGCCTTAACTTCTAGAAAGAAGTTGAACGAAAATCACTATTTAATTGTTAAATGTTTAATTTTAAGTTTTAAATGTATGTAAGTGAATGCCATTAAATTGCATGTAACTTGAGTTTACCTTAATTTACATTTTCAATTTTGGAGAGATGTCATTTTATACCATGTATACGTTTCTAATTATTTCCTTATTGATTTTTTTATTGTAGTTGTGGCTATGGACACCAATGCTAAAATATTGATTGAGCTTCCCCAGTTGAGAGGTCTCAGTACTGCTTTTAGTGGTGGTGATAGGATTTGACGTTCACTTGCATCCACTTTGGATGCAATTGTTGAGACTATTACATTGTAAAACAACATACTATATGATATTACTTCATATAGAGAAAGAAAAAGATGTGAGTATGTTGATGGGATTAGCTACAGTGCAATAAAAAAGTTGAAAATTACCAAAGAGCATATATTTTCATTGTTTAGGGACCCTCGCACGGGGGAAATCCTAAATGAAAATAGGTCACATATCTCTATCGAGTGGTGCACATATCAACCATTTGTTGATAACTGGATGGACAGATGGTATATGGTTTTTGATATGCCACCACACAACAACAGGGAAATCCCCTTGTACTTCTTTCGGAAGATGTATGTAGAGTTCGTGTTGAGTAAAGACGTAAACTATTTTGATATATTGGCATTTCAGGGGGTCGGTGGGGGGATGCCCCAAAACTGACCCAATGCCAGGCTTCGAGACATTGATCACCCTATCCCTGCACCTCGCAGGCAGTTGCCTGGGCCAGATGTCCCACCTGTACATCATGTTATTCCATAGACACGTGATGCATTTTTGAGTTTGGCACGGGCCGTTGTTCGCCATAGCACTATGGTTCAACATATGGGTGAGGAAGGTACATCTGTCCTTGGTGTGGTACATACACCAGGTCATCATCGTGCAGGACCATCTTCTAGTGCAGTACCACCCACTAGTGCAGTACCCCCATCTACTGCAGGACCATCTACTAGTGCAGCACCATCAGCACATTCCCAAGCTACTTTTGAGCGTCACGAGTGCACATCATGTGGTCGTCCATGCTATGGTATTTCATCAGATGTTGTCTTTAGTGGGTTTTTGAGTGATGTATGTATATGGTTAATTGTAATAAATTCTTCATTTATTTTTCTCTTTGTACACATATGTATAATTTGATCTAATATATTAATTTTGTGAACTTGCAGTTGATGCTTTATGTCGGCAGCGATGCCCAGAGTATCATGTTCCACACTCTACACAGGGGCATGACATTCCATCCACTGATCCCTTGGTTGGTGGAGAGATTCCTATAGCACCCATTGCCGTATCTCACACCGAGGTAAACATTTTAAAATTTCAGTTTTTTAATACTTGTTAAATTGTTAATTTCCACATACTGTACATGTTAGTTCACTAATGTTATCTACGGTCTAATATTTACAATTATTAAACTTGCAGATGCTGGATCCTTCACGGGGAAAAGCAGTGATGGAGGTAGGATCCATGGTCGTATCGACCGAGGAAATATCTGGGAAGATGCCAGATCCTACACGAGGGAAAGCAATGATGGAGGTAAACATTTTAAACATTTAAAAAATGTCATTTTTAAAATACATGTATGTTCGTTGAATCATGCATGTCTAGCTACATGAACTCTTGTTGACTATAGGCTCCAACTGAAACACCTGGACCATTTCCTGGAGTTGTATCTCCTCATAGGCCATATGTGAACAAGGGTCAAGTGTATATGAGACGGCCTACTCCTAGAAAGAGTGAAGTTGTCCACAACCATGGAGATACTGATACCATGGTAATTTGTATATCCTTCAATGATATTTCTTGGTTAACTTGAAATCCAGTGCATAAAATATTTTGTTAATGTTTGATTTGCATGTTTACTGCATCAAGAGCCAGATTTTACTATTGAAAACCTTGCAGGGATGGTTGATGTAGCAGTCAGTGCTGCATCTACAATGGCAACAAGTCACACAGAGGTACAACTATTTGAACATGATATAGAAATAGTGTGTTATTGTTGTCTATTGTTTATTCATGCACATTTCTAACTATTTCAAGATTTGGTGATTGTAGCCACCACCACCACCACCAGTTCCTGCCCCCTCTGGTTCGACCATGGATGCGACCATCCTTTATGTTCAACCAATAGCTCCATCTGCTACACAAGAAACACAATCCCCTTTGTCACAGTCTCTCACTGAGGTGAGATGTCCATTAATGAACAATTTTTTCATGCAATGTCCATTAACATTTTCATAATTTTTGAGTTAATTTAGATATGGTATTTTATTGAGCTAATGTATTAGTACATAGTTAGTTGAATTTAACAATTGATATTTAATTTGCAGGATCTAGAGATGCACACTGGTCCTATAGTTGTGCCTATAGGATCACCCTCAAGAAAGAACAAGAGGAATCTTGAGTTTTGATGTGTCTTATGGGATATGTACATATCAATACATGTACATGTGGCTTGGACAGTTTTGGATACATGTACTTTTGGAGACATGTACATTGACATTTCGCTTACATGTACATGTGGCTTGGATAGTTTTGGATACATGTACATGTGGCTTGGATAGTCTTGGATAGTTGTGGAGACACATGTACTTCTGGTTAATTTTGGATATATATATATATGTACTTTTCGATACTTTTGGATATATATGTACTTTTGGAGACATGTACACAATTGACATTTCAGTTATAAATGAATGATACATTTCACTTTGAATTTTTTCTTTGGTTTCCACATGTTCTTGTGTCAATCTATTGTATTGATTTGTGAGGATTATCTATTACTTATGAATGCACTATGTCAAAAGAAAAAACTATTATATTTAAAGGTTTCAATGATCTCAATACATTCACACTAAAGTCAAAAATCTTGCTCGTGTAATTTAATAAATATAAGTGCAATACAATTTATTTCAAGGTTTCAATGAACTCACTACATGCACACCAATTGGATATATCTAATTAAAAATTGTGAGTTTGGATTCATTAAATTACAATTTAAGTCAATGCTCAAATGTAATTTAATAAAACGAAGTGCAATACATGCTTTACATTTCATCAACAACCAACAAAACTATTCAACAAACCTCATGCACCCAATGACTAATCACTCATCATTAAAGGAACTACAATATAATCCAAAGACTGAGAACCAACTTTGTGAATCAACATGATTTGAAGCATAAGTCCACTGGATTTGAAAAAGTTCAGTTCGACATTAGATTGATTCTGAATTGAGTTGTGACAGTAAGATAAGATTAGGGTTAGGATTAGGGTTTCCTTGGTAGGGTTATGGTAATGGGCCATGCATGTTAAACAATAAACCCTAGTTAGGGATAGGGTTTTCCAAGTTTGGCCTTCGTTGGCATGAAATGCATTGTCCAACTTTGGCTCTCATTGGGATGACTGCATTGTCCCTACTGAGCAAAACCCTAGCTTCAGAAACCATCATAGACGGAGGTCACCAGGCAATGGACAGGAGCGAGAGGCCCCCCCTAGCTAAAATCCCATGTCACGAATCCAACGGAATCAATTATTTGTTGATCGGAGGCCCGAGAATCGATCTATGGTGAGTTGCAGGTCACCTCCAAATATCGTTTAGGAACACCTAGTGGACTTGGGCCCAGTGCGCAAAAAACCTCACTGAGCGGCAATTTTGAATTCTGTCAACTCTTGCTAGTGTGTTTGGGCATGGGAAATATGGCAATTCCAACCACATCCCCACCATCCGTGGCTTTCTATCTTTGTCCCTCGTTGGCGTGACTGCATTGTCCCCTATTGAGCAAAACCCTAGCTTCAGAAACCACCGTAGATGGAGGTCATCAGGAAATGGATAGGACGGAGAGGCCCCCCCCCTAGCTAAAATCCCATGTCACAAATCCAACAAAATTGACGGTTCATCGATCGGAGGCCCGAGCATCGATCTATGGCGAGTTGCAGGTCACCTCTAGATACCGTTCAGGGACACCTGGTGGACTTGGGCCCGGTGTGCAAAAAACCTCACGCATCGGCAATTTTGAATTTTGTCAACTCCTACTAGTGTGTTTGGGCATGGGAAATATGGTAATTCCAACTGCATCCCCACCATCTGTGGCTTTCCATCTTTGGTGCTCATTGGCATGACTGCATTGTTCCATACTGAGCGAAACCCTAGCTTCAGAAACCACCATAGATGGAGGTCATTAGGAAATGGATAGGAGGGAGAGGCCCCCACCTAGCTAAAATCCCATGTCACGAATCCAACAAATTTGACGGTTCGTCGATCGGAGGCCTGAGCATCGATCTATGGCGATTTGTAGGTCACCTCTAGATACTGTTCACGGACACCTGGTGGACTTGGGCCCGGTGCACAAAAAAAATCACAGAGCGGCAATTTTGAATTCTATCAACTCCTACTAGTGTGTTTGGGCATGGGAAATATGGAAATGCCAACCGCATCCCCACCATCCATGGATTTCCGTATTTGGCCCTCATTGGCGTGACTGCATTGTCCCCTACTGAGAGAAACTCTAGCTTCAGAAACCACCGTAGACGGAGGTCATCAGGCAATGGATAGAAGGGAGAGGCCCCCCTAGCTAAAATCCCACGTCACGAATCCACTGGAATCAATAGTTTGTCGATCAGGGGCTCGAGCATCGATCTATGGCGAGTTGTAGGTCACCTTCAGATACTGTTTAGGGACACCTAGTGGACTTGGGCCCGGTTCACAAAAAACCTCACAGAGCGACAATTTTGAATTCCGTCAACTCCTACTAGTGTGTTTGGGCATGGGAAATATGGCAATGCCAACCACATCCCCACCATCCGTGGCTTTCCAGCTTTGGCCCTCATTGGCGTGACTCCATTGTCCGCTACTGAGTGAAACCCTAGCTTCAGAAACCACCATAAACATAGGTCATTAGGAAATGGATAGGAGGGAGAGGCCCCCCCCTAGCTAAAATCCCATGTCATGAGTCCAACGGAATCGACGGTTCGTCGATCGGAGGCCCGAGCATCAATCTATGGCGAGTTGCAGGTCACCTCCAGATACCGTTTAGGGACACTTGGTGGACTTGGGCCCGGTGCGCAAAAAACCTCACGGAGCAGCAATTTTGAATTCTGTCAACTCCTGCTAGCATGTTTGGGCATGGGAAATATTGCAACGCCAACCACATCCCCACCATTCATGGCTTTTCAGCTTTGGCCCTTGTTGGTGTGACTGCATTGTCCCTTACTGAGTGAAACCCTAGCTTCAGAAACCACTGTAGATGGAGGTCATCGGGCAATGGACAGGAGGGAGAGCCCCCCGCCTAGCTAGAATATCACAATTTCAAGTACACCAATGACCCAACATGTCGGCCTCCCAAAATTTTCTATTATGCATATGAAACATTAACCTTCTGAAAGCATGAGAGGTTCCAAATTTTGTTTGTTTATTAAGTTTATCACTTAATATTTTCACATGCATGATGTTTACCTACTTCACATGCATAATGTTAGGGCATGTTACTTTTGAATACTTCATATGCATAATGTTGAAGTGTGTTACTTTTGAGTTGTTTGTGTCACTATTAGTAGGTTATTTTCTTCCACTTTCAATGTTCAAAAAAACATAATCAACTAAAAACAAAGTTAAATAAATCACTTATTATCTTTTATTATCTTTTATTATCTTTTAAGTAGAAATTAAACTTCTCAATAAAAAAAAATGAGATGAAATTCCAACACTACTAGGCACTACCCCTTTGGAAATGGACATGCGGGTATAAGAGGTGAGTTGTCAAGAAGGAAATTATACAAGCCTTAAAACATAAGTTTATCGTTGTGGCATCTTGTTTCTATCATCCTAGTTGTATATATCAGTTGAAAATATAGACAATATTACCTACTTAAAAAATTAGGGTTTTAGTCCTGTAAGAGAGCCTACAAAGAACTTTGATAGGTATGACCTACAGAGGTACATGTATGTATTCTAATGTTATGTATATCCTGTGAATGAGATCTTGAAATGTTCATATGATTGATATATATGGTTTATTGATCATATGTAAAATTTGGCATGTTCATTAACTTGACATACAAGAGAACTTTTGGCATATTTATAAACAACATTATGGAAAATTTTGCATATCAAGAACACAAAATTGACATATTCATAAGAAACATACATGGGGAAATTTAAATTATGATACATACCTCATCATGCTAGATCCCACCTATTATCATACAACCAAGCCCTCTGGATCATCTCTTATAATGATGGTCTCCATTAGTCTCTCGTGCTCTGTATCCAGTAAGAAGTAGCGTACCTTCAATGAATTTCGGCTAGGCATTGTTCGTACCTGGAGGTTTGTACCAACGATTAAGTTGGTAAAGTGATACACACTTGCACCTGGTTTGTAATTCCTGTAAACATATCCACTCTTCTTTCTTGCATTGTTGTCATGTGTAAGGTATTCACCTTTAACAACCATAGACCCAGTGGGGAAGTGGTTGTTTTCATCATCAGTCCTAGACATAATGAGGGTTTGCTTTCCCTCTATACAATGTGCCAACTAGTAATCATCACCCCATTCACTATCTTTTGAGGCAACCACTGCGTATATGTGTATTGCATAGTATGATTGTAGGTATATGATCAAATATTTTTCGTGTGATACAAGGCCATTAATGTGAGTTTCAAGACTACGTAAATTTAACAAAAAAATGTTAAGGAAATGCATCATACCAGGTTGTACAAGGTCTGATACATGATCAAAATCTATAGAAATAGACGATTGGTCTTCTTCCAACGGAGTTAAGTCAACAATTGCATGGGGATCAAGTGGAATTGATATGCGATCCCATCCATCAACT
>LPNX011182537.1:26126-29956 GCA_001517045.1 Pseudotsuga menziesii | reverse complement strand
ACATCCATCAGACCAAATCCAGTGTTGATCCATCTGTATGTTCCTACCCTTCAAATGATCATAGAACATGATGAAGCAATGACGTACATAGTGGAAGTGATGACACCTATCATCACTTATGTAGAAGTGATATTCCTTTAGAATTTCTCTTTGCTCTTCACTACTATTTGGGCCATGCCTATATGTGATATGCACCATCAAGGAAACTTGCTCAGAGTGATAATACTGACTTTGGATCTCATTTTGAGGTTGCAGAGTGTAGTTATCGACAAAATTAACAACTGAAAGTATAGTACCACAAGGAAATGTATCTCTGCATATTGTAAACTTCTCATCCTACCATCATGCCAAGTGGACATGCTGAACATATTGATGTGTCTTTTCAATAAATTCCTTGACAAAGACACTAACTTGTACCTGTTGACACAAAATGATCTCAATATCAGGTTTTTTTGTAAGGAATGAAATGCAACTGTTCAAACATAATTTTATAGATAAATGCATGTACCTGAGATGTCACCAATTGTATTTTTTTGCTTTCTTTCCCTGGGACTATTTCATAGCTGATATATTTGAAACTTTTCATGTCTGTACCCATATTCCCAAATTCATTGTCTCCAGTCTCATGCATACATTGGCTCAATAATGCCATTCCAGCACAGTTGGAGCAAGTTCCATCCAAACATGATTTTGCATAGTAAGTTTTCCCCTTAGGCCTATTGCACATTATACTATGAATGAATTCTCTTGATGAGGTTGGTGGTATTGTCAAGGAGCAATCCTGCACATGGTTAGTATGCAACACACGACGAATGCACAAAAATGTTTCATAGTAATATTCATATTCTACATGGTATCTACAACAACAAGTATTATGAAGAGTATTTATTCTAACATACCAGGGCTTACATTTCTCAAAAGATCTTTGCCCCAAATTCAATTGTCTATGTTCATTCCTAAATTTATCGTATAGTTATGTCTGTGTTATATCAAGAAGATGCTTAATATGTGGTTCACGGTCCTTTGAACCCCTTCTCAGTTTTAGTACATCCTTT
Source organism: Pseudotsuga menziesii (assembly GCA_001517045.1). Taxonomy (NCBI): domain Eukaryota; kingdom Viridiplantae; phylum Streptophyta; class Pinopsida; order Pinales; family Pinaceae; genus Pseudotsuga; species Pseudotsuga menziesii. Next base: position 28,901 of record LPNX011182537.1, on the reverse strand, counting down.
CGGTTTGAAGAAAGCCTTGTGTGATCATGCCAAAAACTCTGCACTAGTCCCTTTACTGCATCAACTAGCTTCATGTCACAATGTGGCAACCGACCAATAAAGGCCCAAAAATCTATCTGGGCGGTTGTGTCGAGATGTTCTCTTCTAATAGAATACCTTTAGAGGGTTTTTACATTCAAATTAACTAGTTTATATGTAGGCTTGAGAAAATGAAGGACCCTGGTGTTCTTATTTACAATTGCTTGTGACAACACACGACGAGCCACATTGTGGTCTTTTGACCATGTGTTCTTACCAATTTTACCAAAGGCATCTACTAAGCTTTTAACTATATGAGAACTTGGTCAAGAAGGCTTTATCATATTTATCCCTAACAATTTCCTAATAATATTCATGCCCCTAGATTTTAACAATGATAAAAATAATCTACATTTATCTCCATCACATTTAGAAACAAAATATTTATTTAGTATCTATTGAGTTTGATAAGCAATACTACGTTTAGATAGTGTACCTTCAATGGAATTGAGGAGTCCTTCATCAACTTGTATACGCTTCAGAGTTCTTCGATGTGTGCTTTCTAATGGAGGTAAGGGGGTTGGATTTCTATCATCTAGTGCATCAACAATACGCTCTGGCATTTCAGTAGCAACTTGTTGTCCTTCACTCTCTTCCTGGTAGTTGGATGGTGGAAGTCCAACATCCTCATCGATGGTCCGATTAAAATTTGTTTCTTCAACAGTAGGCTCCATGTCCAACGTCTCTTCAACAGTAGGCTCCATGTACACTGTCTCTTCATGTGCTTCCTCTTGAGATGGTAACTTATCACTTTGACTTGATGTGGGATTTGAAACATCCCCTAATGAGCACCTACGTTTTGCTTCTTGAATACTTCCATGGGGTGCTTGTTCAACAACTATTGTGGAAATTGAAGGTCCCTCTAGTGAATGCTTCATTTTTTCTTGTGTTGGATTAATAGGATGAACCGTTGTATCCTCTATAATTGGATTTGGATTAGTTTCCAAAGAAAGACTTCGATTCATCATGTCTATTCTTTTCTTTTCTTTCTCGTCTTCGATGACTTCTTGAGGTCTCTTCTTCCTTGCTGATTTTCTTCCTTGGTTACGTACATTCCCCATCACCACAATGATCAATGTCAATAAAGTTTGTTTTTGTTGCTCCTCAATTACAAGCTTCCAAACCTTTAACTTGCTTTAATATAACTATTGATCCTTCAAGGTGCTTCAATCTTCCTTCTCAATTGTTCATATTTCCCATCAAAACAATAATGAATGGGAAAATTTACCTTTGGTTCTCTTGAATAATAAGCAAATGAAAGTTATATCCACCATCACCATGAAATGACATTGAAGCTTGATATCTTATCCTGTGTGCTCCTCAACCATGGAAGATGTCCTCAATGCTGCACCTGCATAACAAAAAGAATGATGGAGATGGTGTAGATTGTGAGTATTTTCACAGGCAGGCTCGTGCTCTTGAAAAATAATGCGCGCTAATCGGAATTTTCATAAAAACACAGTGAAGTTGCTCTCGGACAATGATAATTCACTGTTTTAATAGTCTCAAAACGCGCACGTGATTTGAACAGGCAAAACGCGTACGCGATTTGTATAACCACAACGCGCACGCGATATGTTCAATCACAGTTAATGGGGTGGGTGCACGGCTAAATGTAATTACAATATCAACTAAAATCATTACATGTAGTAATTTAAAGATTATCATTTAAAAATGTGACATTTAAATTTTAAAACATGGTGAGGTAATATTCATTTATAAATAAATGAAATAAAAAGATATAGAAAATTTATTTAAACTATGATTGTTTTTATAAGAAAAGGATAAATTTAAACTTTATGTTCCATGGCTAGTTATTCATAAATAATTGAAAATAGATTATGAAGTAAGAAGATATACTAAAATCATTTTATATTAGTAATCCAAAATCCAATTTATAAGGAGAAAGTAAACTTAAATAAATTACACACAATGATGATGAATGAGGATGAATGATGATGATGTTCATGATGTTGATGGTGATGAGGATGATGGGGATGATGATGATGTTGATGGTGATGATGATGAGGATGATGATGAGGATGATGATGATGATGTTCATGATGTTGATGGTGATGATGATGATGAGGATGATGATGATGAATGATGATGATGTTCATGATGTTGATGGTGATGAGGATGATGGTGATGATGATGATGTTGATGGTGATGATGATGAGGATGATGATAATGATGATGATGTTCATGATGTTGATGGTGATGATGATGAGGATGATGATGATGATGTTCATGATGATGAAGGTGATGATGATGATGATGAGGATGATGATGATGATGTTCATGACGTTGATGGTGATGATGATGATGGTGAATGATGATGATGTTCATGATGATGAAGGTGATGATGATGATGAGGATGAGGATGATGATGATGAATGATGATGATGTTCATGATGTTGATGGTGACGATGATGATGAGGATGATGATGATGATGTTCATGATGTTAAGGATGAGGATGAGGATGAGGATGAGGATGATGATGTTCATGATGTTGATGGTGATGATGATGAGGATGATGATGATGATGTTCACGATGATGAAGGTGATGATGATGAGGATGATGATGATTTTCATGATGTTGATGGTGAGGATGATGATGAGGAGGAGGAGGATGATGATAATGATGTCCATGATGTTGATGATTATGAGGATGATGATGATGAATGATGATGATG
>LPNX011182537.1:3626-23626 GCA_001517045.1 Pseudotsuga menziesii | reverse complement strand
TGATGATGATGATGACAATGACGACGATGGTGATAATGTTGATGATGATGATGTTCATGATGTTGATGTTGAGGATGAAGATGAATATGATGATGACGATGATGATGAAGATGAACATGAAGATGAACATGATGATGATGATGATGATGATGAACATGAACATGATGAAGATGATAATGATGATCATGGCGATGATGATGATGGTGATGATGATGTTGATGACGAGGAATGTGATGATGAGGATGATGATGATGATGACGATGGTGATGACGATGATGTTCATGATGATGATGACGACGATGGTGATGATGATGTTCATGATGTTGATGGTGATGATGATGATGATGATGATGATGATGAAGGTAATGATGACGATGAGGATGAGGATGATGATAATGATGATGAGGATGAGGATGATGATGATGATGATGGCGATGGTGATGATGATGATCATGTTGATGATGATGATGAGGATGATGATGATGATGATGGCGATGGTGATGATGATGATCATGTTGATGATGATGATGATGATGATGATGATGAGGAAGGTGATGATGATGATAATGATGAAGTTGATGATGATGATGATGGTGATGATGATGAAGATGAAGATGATGATGATGATGATGGTGATGATTAAGATGAAGATGATGATGATGATGATGATGAACATGGAGATGTTGATGATGATGATCGATGATCAATGATCATGGTGATGATGATGAAGATGATGATCATGTTGATGATCATGATGATGATGATGATCATGACAATGGTGATGATGATGTTTATGATGTTGATGTTGAGGATGATGATGATGAACATGATGAGGAAGGTGATGATGATGAGGATGAGGATGATGTTGATGATGACGATGGTGATGATGATGTTCATGATGCTGATGGTGGTGATGATGATGATGATGAAGTTGAAGATGATGAAGATTAAGATGATGATGAATGATATTTTTGGTTTTACAAAATGCGCACATGATTTATCTGCACATAACATGCACGCGTTTTGTTTCTATACAATGCGCACGCGTTTTGTTTAGCTAAATCGCATCGCGTATTCTTTAAATTCAAAAAATTATTCCCTCCAAATGATAAGGCCGAGCCTCCACCCATGCTTTTATGGAATTCCTATGCCTATGTGTCTGCTTTGTACTTTGCTTCGGATTCAACATGCCTGTGCCTTGGAGTATGATCAACCATGGTTAATTCAACATTATATCCAAATTTTCAATATGCTCATGTTTAGCGGTTTGTCTGATTATGCTGCACACCTCCAATTTTTATGAGATTTTAGAAACATATATGGTTTTTTTTGCAGATTCTAAATATGTAAATTTTAACAAGAATACATAATTTTTTCTATTTTTTTCTTATTTGTCTTCTGTCATCACTCCTCAACTTAAAAAACACACTGGTAGTGTTTCGTCCATATCTCTTTTGTTTCTCAACCATTTAAAAAAAATTGTATGGTGCACTAAAAAACACCAATCTCTACATGTTATAAAAAACCCATTTCCAAATAATTGCATTAAGACATTCAAACGATGCACCCACAAATGACGTACCGTTTTCAAGGTTTGATCTCTTAGATAATTAAAAAAAAAATTAAAAATATTATTTTTATTATTGGAAAAATAGTTGTGCACTAGTCCTATATGTTTTCTATATGTATACCGGTTTTCGTAAGTTTATTCCATCATTTAGACACTCAGATGCTGCACCCACAAAAACATATACCTTATAATTTGTCACAAAAATAAAAAGTGCCCATTAAAATTTATCTAATTTTAGATAGTTAACAACATTTTCAATAGAAAAAATATATATATTTGGAAAGGTCATTCAATTTCCTACATTTCTTGTTTTTTACTGATTGCAAGATTCATTGTGTAAGTGTCTCAAAATATCCATGCAAGTTGATGGATGTCTGTTTTTTCAGTTTTGTATTGCATCTAACGCACCAAAAGAGACTCTCAACTTCTTGCACACACCCATAAGCCCTTTTTTATTGCGTATATTGTTCTTAGTTCTAAATAGTAAGTTACCAAATATTTCAGTAAGAACAACTCCTTAAAGTTTATATTATGTATACTATTCTAAATAATAAGTTACCAAATATTTCAGTAACAACTCCTCCTTAAAGTTAAAATTATTTCAAAGTAAAAACAATTCCTTTAAGTTAAAAGACATTTCAGTGTTTTATGCACACATCATCTATTCTATGCTTTGCACAAACAAATAAAAAAATATAGATTCAATTTGTTTAAGATGTTTGAATGCTATTTAATAAAAAAATTTGTTAAGACTATAACATGAGAAATAAAAACGTTTATATCAAAAATAGCACATTAAATAATGTTAATTTTGTAATATCAAACTATGTAACTATATTTCAAAATTTTGTAATGTCAAATCTATGTTTGTAATTTGTGCTTAATAGTTTTCTTTCATAGAATGAAATTGTTTGTAATTTTGAAAATATGAACCATGGAACTATATTTTCAAAATTTTATATTTATTTATTTTTAATAGAATCAATCGCTCTAAATTTTTAGTTGTAAAAATTGTAAAATCAATACATACCATATAAGTAAAAGAGGTCACACAATAATTTATGCATTTTTGTTGACTCCCAAATGAATTTCGAAAAGACAAATAAAAAGTTACTCAATAGTAGGGTAACGAAATCGGTATAACTTATATGGCTGAAATATGTTATTTGCTTATTCAATCAATAAGGCATAAAACTTTTTAGTTTATTTTTCACATCGAAAAATGGAATGAAAAATTATTTATATAAGGGCTCAATAAGTGATTTTACCTTGGCTGAAACTATTGAAACATGTAGCTATTATATGGTAAAACCCGATATGACTTGAGATAGGTAATCGGTATGGAGCAATATTCCTAAAATGCAAGATTCTCCTTTATTTATAATAGGTGGTTTATGTGGATGATAGTCGTTGGCCCAATTCTTAATTTCCAGCAATCTATAAGGTGAATGCAATCTGACATTTAAAACGACAGTTGTAATATGCATTTTCCACTGTGCAAAGAGAAAGCCAAAACTGTAAAGGAAATGCTACAGGATTAAAAGATAAATGCTGACTCTGCAGAAAGCTCAGATGTAAGCAGAAAGGAAACACAAAACAATATGTACAGTAATATACAACGTTGGTCTTCAGCCAAGGTTGTTTTGTATTTTATTGAGTTTACCCTTTTCACTATATCGCCCAGCTTATCTGCCGGGAGCAGGAACATATCGAGTCCCATATCCATACGCATTTACATATGCACCACTACCTAGCTGATAGCAGAATTTCTGGCAAGTGCGCGCACTCTAGTATCAAAATAAGATGAGGTTACATGTGACCGTACAAGTATAGCTCATGAACCTCCTAGAAAAAGTTTTTAATTCCATGCTCATTACGAGAATCATGTAGTATCATCAACCTGGTATGACGTGCAGTTACATATATAGATACGAACAAGTCATTGAATATGTCAACGCTCTTTAAAAACATAGCGCTTGTTGTCCATTGGAGATCTTGAACAATGTCCAAAGCTGCATGTAAGATAAACTGGTGTTGGTATGGGCTGCTGAGCTTATCCAGCATGTACGTTCATGCTGGATAAGCCACCTGGCGTGGGTCTCTACGTCCTTATTTGATGGAAATTTTCAAAACTTGGCCCGCTCCCGGCAACCTTGTCCGCCTCCATCCTGCCACCGCCGTCCTGCTGCCATCGTGATTGCACTCCGTAACACTGTGATTGCACTCCGTAAGCGACCTTCAGGCGTATCGGAGCCGTTGAGCCGTTGGGATTGATTAAGGACTATCGGCGCTCCAAGCAGAACAGGAGCTTAGTTAAACTGGCAGAGCCCCTGACAAAAAATCACAGCAATGCCATTTACTTGCCCACTGTGAAAGACATCAGCGGCCGTAAACGCCATATTTATGTGGAAATTGGGGGTAACAGTAACAATAACAGTAGCAGTAGCAGTAGCAATAACAACACTGTCAATGCAGATGCAGGGTGGTTCTTGGCTTCTTATCCAAGGCAGAACCAGACATTTGATACGTACGCCCTCAATCATCATGCCAATTTGAATGGACTAAAATCTGTGTCGCGGACATCTCTGAACTCAATAAAGCAGATAGTGGGCAATCATGGCAGAAGTAGAAGCCGAGAGGGGTTTGACATTGCTGGTTGGCTGAGTGAAATGAGCGTTAGCGATGAGGATTTTGTGGTTGTGAAGATGGGATTCGAACATGTGACCAGAGAGATGAAAAACAAGAGAGGAACAGGGATCTTGCGTCTCATTGACGAGCTCTTCCTGCAGTGTTCCCCAGAATTGTCTGAAAAAGTAAAAGGGGAATGCCTGCAATTCCTGGAGACTCTCAGAGATGATGGTGTCTTCGTCCATCGATGGTGAGGCGGTGCTGGTAACCATTATTACTATTACTAATATTGGAAGAACGTTATGGTATTAAATAAATAAAATGTTTGTTCTGGGCTTGGCGGTCGCAGATCAAATTATCAATCATCGTCGCAGAAATTCGTGTATAATATGCAAGGAGCTTTATGTGTTGGTAATTTCATAATCAGCTGTATGTATTGGTAATTTCATAATGGATGAGATATGTTTAACTCATTCTCTTCTTTATCTTCTTTATGATGATGAGTCACGATTACGACGTGCTACACCTTGTTATCGCTTTAAATTAATTGATATCGATGGGCCAATTTGTCACAAATCCTAGATAGATATCTTTTTGTCAGAAAAACTATACCTTACAAAGTCGCAGTCGAGGATTAGAACAAATCTTCGAATACAAATTTATTTGGTTACACAATCTTTTGTAAGAAAATTTATCATACAGTTTTGTGTATTTAAAATATATATATATATTATTAAAATTGTAATTTTAAAGTATAAATTATTTAAGTTACATTGAATTTTGTAAATTTTAGGTTAATATCCTTATATTATGTTATGTTTGATTTTCTTGATTTTGCATTTTATTAAAGTTTAAACTTGGGACACTTCATTTATGAAACTAGTTATTTATGATCCTTGAAGCTCTTGAAATTATCTTTAGTTTTGTCGGTGATGAAACCTTCAATTTTATTAAACTTTGTATATCCTTTATTTTTTGATTTTTTAAAGGCAAATTCTATGAACAATGTGAATGAACTCACATGAGATCTTGTCTCTCCCCCATAGTCATGAACATATTTATGGAACATTTTGAATCCCTTGCCCTTAATCCCTATCTCGACAGACCCAAATGTTGGTATCGTTTTGTGGACGACACCTTCATCATTTGGTCCCATGGACGGTCCTCCCTAGATAACTTATTAAACCATCTCAATAGTATCTCCCCTCATATCTAGTTCACAATGGATGTTGAGCATGATGGCTCTCTTCCTCTCCTTGACATCTTGGTCACTCAATGACTAGATGTATCTCTTTCCCATCAACTGCACTGAAAAAAGACTCACACTAACAGGCACTTTCATGCTTAATCCCACACCATCCCTCTTAAAAATCAGTTGTCCGTAAAAATCTGATCACCTAAGCTATTCACATCTCTAATCCCCAACATCATTCTCAATAAATATCTTACTTAACCAAGGCCCTTATGGCCAATGGACACCCTAGAAACCTAATTAACAAAACTTTTCAACAAGTCCTTCATCCTAAGCCTCAACCCCCCAAGCGCCCCTCCCCTATTCCCTATACAATCATCTGTATCTCTCCCTTTCATCCACGGTTTCACAAATCACATCTTCAAAATTCTTATTAAAAGAAACATACGAACCATATTTAAACCCCACAAGACACTGAAACAATTATTCAGGACTATCAAAGATAATTCCAATCCTTTCTTATCCCAAGGTGTCTACCAAATTCCGTGTTCTTGTGGTAAATCATACATAGGCTAAACTGAAAGCCCCGCCCAAACTCGTCTCAAAGAGCACAGCATTGATACCAACCACAATTGCATTAATAAATCTATTATAGTCGAACACTTGTTTACCACTAAATATCACATCTCTTTTTATCAAGCTAAAATTCTAGCCTCCACAACTTATTACTCTTCCCCACTAATTAGTGAAGCCTTAGAGATTGAAAAACATCTCTGGAAATTCAATTGCAAAGATGGCTATAAATTAAGTCATTCTTGGAAACCACTTATCCATCATCTTCGCCAATAATTCCTTTTAACATTCTAATCCACTCCCACCTATTTTCTGGTAGAGACTAATCGTTTACTTACACCTTCTTTCTCTTTATCCAATCCCCTTCTTTCTTTCTCTCTTTCTCCCTTACCCTTTTCCTCTCCAAAAATAATTTTAATTATACATCTTTACACCTCTTTAATTTTCTCACTTTATCAATATTTTAATAATTAAATTAAACCAACATCTATATACTAATTATTTAATCCATCTTAATCATGTGTTTAATCTAAAATCTTAGAATTATATTTTTTCATCCTTTTTAGTCTTTGCCATCACATCTTTTCTAACATATTTATGATAACAAATTTATAGTCTTTTATCATTTGTTTTCAATTAAATAAATTTATTTTTATTTTTACTTTTACTTTTATTTTTAATATTTATATTATTTTCATTTTTATATTATTATTATTTATTGAAAATATTAATTTGTAACCTTAAATAAATAAGCAAAAATTATTAATTCTAACTTTAATTATTTTTCCATTAAATAATCTTTACACTTACAACCATAAATATTTATGAGTGGGTTATTTTAATTTGAACCTTTTTTTTTTTTATACAAATAATCCCACCTTTTTTTAGATACAACTAATCTTACTTTTTTTTAAAGGTCATCAACACTTCAATATATATATTTTTCCCAAGTTTTTAAATAATATTATAACTCATAATTTTAAATATATATATTTTTCCCAAGTTTTTAAATAATATTATAACTCATAATTTTAAATAATATATAACCTAACATTGGGTTCTCTTCCTTAATTTTTTTTAATATGTTTCTTTTAAATATTATATTCTTTATTTTCAAGATATATCTAAGGACTAATTCTCTCATCTTTTTTTATTTTTCTATTCTTACTCTTTACTCTTTATTCACAGAAACTCTTTACTCACAGAAGCTTCAAAGAGATCCCAGAGTGTCCACTCAAAACAAGTCAATGAAATTTAAACTTTGATACATAGTGCAAAATCCATAAGATCAAACATAATGTTGATACAATGTGAAAACATTCATACTCATATCCTTATGTACTTTGAATTTTGTAAATTTTATGTTAATATTCTTAATGCATTTAGATTTTGTAAATTTTTATGTGAACAACTATATGGATGGAAAGTAATATTAAAATGTTGTAATGCAAAGTGAATAAATGTAGTTGGAATATGGTTTAGAAGTTTTGGACCATATGTTAGTATTTTTAAGATAAATTTATAATAATAAATTATATAATAAAAATATTATTAAAAAAGGTTTTAGAAAAATGAAATAAGGGTGTCATTAAATTAGATTTATAGTTTTTATATAAATAAAAGTTTTAAATAAAATAGTGTTTTTTGGTTTTTTATTTTATTGATAAAAAAATATTTTTTATGATTTTATAAAATTGAATACATAGTATTGTCAAAATTAATTTTATAATAATTTTTTTATTGAATTATAATTTTAAAATACTTTGAGATGACCTCATTTGTAAAGTTTGTAATACCAAAAAAATTAATGATGAATACTATTTATTTTTAACTAGGCTTAAGTGTTAATAATATAAAACATAACATTACCTATTGTAACCCCAAAACTTAAATACTCTTAAATGTATAAATGTATAAATGAAATTAGTTTGATTCCTTTTTAGTATAAAATAGAACTTATTGATACAGATTATCGTTAATGTATTTTGTGTGTAACATTCAAATGAATCTCAATTTACTTTCTTGCATGAAACAATAATTTTTTATTTCAAAGTGGGGTGTAATGTTCTTCTCTTTTGAAGCCAAATGAAGAAGGAATTTGAAATGCAAAACAACTTTGAAACAATCTCAAAATTGAATTTTCCATTGAAGCCAAGTAAATCAAATCAATTATCTTTCCATGCATAACATAGGCAAGAAAATTGTTCTTGTCTATGAGTTCTGTAGTGATGCAGGAATTTGTAGACAATTGACAGTTCCATACAACCCCCACCAAAATGGGGTTTCTAAGAGACAGAATAAAACAATATGTGAGGATGAAGAAACCATGTTGCATGATTAATATTTATCTACCTCATTATGGGAAGAAGCCACCAGTACAATAGTGTATATCCATAATAGAGGTGTTCGCTAGTGAGAAACCAAAAATTTCACACCTGAGGATATTTGGGAGTTCTGTATACATCGATGTACCGAAAGAAAAGAATAATAATATCGCTCCTTTAGGAAAGAAGGGAACCGAATCATCCAAAACCTACAAAATTTATGACCTTCCATGAAGAGGTTGCATTCAAGAGGTCAAAAGAGATTGTGTATGATACAGACACAAGGAGCATGACAAATTGGCCCATCGATATCAATTAATTTAAAGCGATAACAAGGTGTAGCACGTCGTAATCGTGACTCATCATCATAAAGAAGATAAAGAAGAGAATGAGTTAAACATATCTCATCCATTATGAAATTACCAATACATACAGCTGATTATGAAATTACCAACACATAAAGCTCCTTGCATATTATACACGAATTTCTGCGACGATGATTGATAATTTGATCTGCGACCGCCAAGCCCAGAACAAACATTTTATTTATTTAATACCATAACGTTCTTCCAATATTAGTAATAATAATAATGGTTACCAGCACTGCCTCACCATCGATGGACGAAGACAGCATCATCTCTGAGAGTCTGCAGGAATTGCAGGCATTCCCCTTTTACTTTTTCAGACAATTCTGGGGAACACTGCAGGAAGAGCTCGTCAATGAGACGCAAGATCCCTGTTCCTCTCTTGTTTTTCATCTCTCTGGTCACATGTTCGAATCCCATCTTCACAACCACAAAATCCTCATCGCTAACGCTCATTTCACTCAGCCAACCAGCAATGTCAAACCCCTCTCGGCTTCTACTTCTGCCATGATTGCCCACTATCTGCTTTATTGAGTTCAGAGATGTCCGCGACACAGATTTTAGTCCACTCAAATTGGCATGATGATTGAGGGCGTACGTATCAAATGTCTGGTTCTGCCTTGGATAAGAAGCCAAGAACCACCCTGCATCTGCATTGACAGTGTTGTTATTGCTACTGCTACTGCTACTGCTACCCCCAATTTCCACATAAATATGGCGTTTACGGCCGCTGATGTCTTTCACAGTGGGCAAGTAAATGGCATTGCTGTGATTTTTTGTCAGGGGCTCTGCCAGTTTAACTAAGCTCCTTGGAGCGCCGATAGTCCTTAATCAATCCCAACGGCTCCGATACGCCTGAAGGTCGCTTACGGAGTGCAATCACAGTGGTCTCTGTCTTTTCGAAATTTCAAAACCTTATCGATCAGAAGTGGAGATGGTAGGTGAAAACGTTAATGCATTTACGTTCTCCAGCGGCGGGCAGCGATGGCAGCAGGACGGCGGTGGCAGGACGGAGGCGGACAGGGCTGCCGGGAGCGGGCCGAGTTTTAAAAATTTCCATCAACTAAAGACGTAGGGACCCACGCCAAGTGGCTTATCCAGCATGAACGTACATGCTGGATAAGCTCAGCCGTTGGTATGTAGCGTCCTCTTTTTGATGGCTGTACCAACTTCAGCTTCATAGATAGGGAGGTCATTGCGACCCACAATTACAAAACATGCAGTATTATGCATGCCCCTTTCTTCTCGTAGTGCACAGTCGGGGGAGGCCTTCCACATCCATGACACATCCAAATGAGGATTAATATACAGGTTGTCACTCCAAAAAAAATCAAGAACTTAACCATCACTTCAAGGGACAATCTTTGATCGGGATTCGGTTTGGCATTGGTGCGCTTTATCTGTCAGATAAGCCAGCAAGTTTGAAAGGCGTCAATATGTAAATAAGACTTTGTTGTATGACCCGTTTATCACACCCAATTATACATGGATCATGGATATCATCAAAGTGTAATTTTGTCCCAGCCCAATTGGGTGTAATTTTTGTCCTTTTAAAAGCGGAGTTCAATGGTTCGGTTTTGTCCTTCTACTCTGGTAAATGGTTTCATTTTTGAGTTGGCTCAAGTGCATTGATGTTGATGTATATACAAACACACAATCAACATATATCTTGTATTAAGCATATATGTTTCGCTGGTTCGTGTAAGCATTCTCCATGGAGAATAAGCTTGAGCTAGGAGTATATATACTCCATTTTATTTGAAAAGTTTTATGGGTTTTGTTGCTTTTATTTTAATTTTATGTTTGCAAGTTTCGTATGATAACTGTTTCTATTTGTGTTTGCAGATTGCAAATGAAGGGCTGAAGCATTTTACAACCATTTTTTCTCTGTTTTTGCAAGTTTCAAGTTTCAGTATAGAGGAAAAACAATGTGTGTTTTATTTATTTTTATAATTTTTTTAAAAGTATTTTTTGTTATTAATTTTTTTAATTTTTTAATATTATTAATGTTTTAGAAATGGTATTGTTATAATGTTTATTATTTATTTTAAATGTTTCATATATTTACTAACTTATTAAAATTAAAATTAGAAGACTTTTAGAAGTTTCAAATTTGTTTTAAAAGTTTCAATTTTTTTATTAATTTAATAATATATATTATTTAGAGAATTAATTAAGAAATATTATATATTTAAATTTTTTAATAGATATTTTTTTTTAAATTTTGTTTTTTAAAAGGTATTCTAGATTTAAAGATGTAATTAGAAATTTTTATTTATAACAAAATTAAAAAATAGATGCTGATAAAAGGGGGAAATTTTGTTTTTATTTTAAATTTTCATTTTCATTTAAAAAAACTAAAATAATAAAAGAAGCATAAAAAACTATATAGAAAATAAAACTAGTATATATATATATTTTTGTTTATTATTTTTGTTTATTTGTTTATTAATTCATTTATTTTCTAAACCTTAATTCTTAATATATTTTTATTCCTAGCATGACTGAAAATTTAGAATAAAAAGAGATTAAGATTTCAAAATTAAAAACAAAATAGTAATTAAGAAAATATGAAAATTTTAGTAAACAAAACATTAGAGCAAGTTAAAGCATCCTACATACTAATTTTGAATTAGAAATAAAAACTAAAATCTACCTACTTTACTTTAATTAGAATTTTCAATCATTTACGTGTAGTGAAATTTTCAGTGGAACTATATATGTAAAAGCAGTAAAAGAATGTTTACATACGATTTTACAAAATGAAACCTAATCTATTCAAAAGTAAGCAAAATTAAAGATTGTAAATGTAAATCAAAATAAAAACAAAAACAACATTGATCTAACCTAACACTTATTTGGAACCATCGCTCCACGCAAGATTCGTTTGTATGATGATCACCCGAGATCCCTTCTTCATCCTCTTCAATATCCAGTTCGAACAGGTGTTCTTCATCTAATTTCCATGATTCTTCAAATGTTGATTCTTCCTTGTTTGCTTGAGGAAGAGGGGTTTCATCCTTAATTGATGTCAAGATCTCATCTTCTTGAGAAAATGAGATCTTGGCTTTCGCTAGGATCTAAGTGAGCTGCTCTAAGCTTACGCTCATCATTTTACTAAAATCAAATCAAATGCTAAAAATAAAAGAGATAAAAAACGAGTACATGACAGATGCAAAAACAATACGAAATGGGTTAGTACATGACAACTGAAGAAACAGAAATAAGAAGTGCACAAAAATTTGTAGAAAACAAAAAATGAATAAATATAAGGTTAAAAGTAGGTTAGTATGAAATGAAGGCTAGCCCAAAAAATGAGATCAATCCAAATTGAGCACTACAAAAATGTAAAAAAAAACTTGCATAAAAACAAACTCGCATTTGTAGAAAACAAAAGAACAAGCTAGCAGGAAAAGTAAATACTTTGCAGAAAAATAAACACACTTGCATAAAGAACAAAGCTTTGGGGTGACCCACTACAGTCGATGCGTCTAGTTGTTACACCATGGAAATCCTGGAAATTTTGTACTGAAGTCGTCTTTGTGTCTTACCGTTTCCCCTCCCCCTTTGTATGTAATAAAACCAAACTATCTACCTATCTAAACTCTGATACCTTTTAGCACCTCTTCAGGAACGACGCAAAAATGTTGGGAAAAACATTGATCAAATTATTATAAAATTCTAACGATTTATTTGTCAAACCGGAGAGAACGTAGACTTGCCAGGTATGAACAAAATATATGCAGGGGAAGATTGTCGCTGAACTTAATCTATAACTAAAATTGAATCTAAGTTATGAAAACAGGAAATAAATATAATTGCAAAAAACATAAAATTGCATAAATTAATTTGATAAAGCAAGACTGAAATTGCATGAAAAAATTGGTATAAAGAAATCAAAATTAACTTGTGATATCACGGTAAATCTATACTAACAATTCATAAGCAAAACATAACAACTCATAAGAAAGAAATTGTTGAAAATCTATATTAACATGGAAGAGTACAAGATTTGCATCACAGCATAATCTCCATTAAAATCAGAAATCAATTTTATGACTAACTCTAAAACTATTCTCTACTTCCAAACCACTATAGAGATCTCCAACCAAAATGAGGAGAGAGCCCTCCTATTTATACATGAACTCAAGATGACTGATCATAATTACAGATCCACTATTCTCTCAAAATTTTCCTCAAAATCCTCAACAATTATACAATGCATCTCTTGAAATCCTCAATAAATATTGGATGTGATATTCTTTCCACATTTCCATGATCTTCTCCTTAAAGTTAGCCCACATCTAGAAGATGAAATTCGAATCTAAGGCTAGGTGGTCACTTTTGTACTTGTTAAAGTCTTCAAATACACCTGGAAACATCACCAAACTCACCCAACTTTAAAGTATAATGAAAATATGTTATTTTCTCAATAATTAACCACAAATTCACTCAAAATACTCAGAAATAAATGATTTAGAAAATAGTAATTATAAGCCCATATTTATTATGAAAGTGGTGAATATTAATGGTTTTATGGAAGGATAAGATAGGAATAAGGTGACAAATGGTATAGGAATAATGAATAAAATGTGGTTTTTTTGCAGCTCAACAGTCTGATGGACCGTCCATGATGGTGGATATGAGAGGGTTTGTGGAATTAGACATCATGTAAATGGACATGGTGTCTGAAGAAGGATGCGGGGGATGGACTTCTTCGATCGGAGTGATCTTAGATTCAAGGGAATGCTATTGAAGGTTGGCTAGAGCCATTTGAAACTTGGACAGGTCCTAGCATTGGTGAGAATATTGTCCATACAATCCACAAAGGGTGCAAGCATGGTTCATTCTCAACGATTTGTTTCTCACTATTGGCCTGCTTGGGAGTTCAACCACGGGGATGTTTTTTGTTGTATCCATGGCATCCAAGTGCGTGTAGATTATGGGAATCTCTGGGCATTTTTGAGTTGCATGGCCCTGTTCTTCATAAATGACACAAGGTGGGATCTGTCGAGGTTCAGTGGTGGCTTTCGTGTTTTTTCCCCTAGTCCTTTTTGGGTTGGGTGGTGTGGGTGCGGGTGCGGTGGTTGGTTTTTTCGTGCCGGGTGGAGGATGAGATTCATCTGCAATGGGTTGTAGGGGGGTTAAGACTACCTGGGGCATCGGAGGTTGGGCTGGTGGATCAAGGTACCACATGATAATCTCCAATGCGAAATTAGGTAAGTTTAAGGTAGCCATTACTCGCTTACTCATGACACTAGGAAGAGGAAATAGGAAGAGAATTGTGTGGACTGGGAAGGAGTCCAAATAACTTTCTAATGGTTGCATGTGGGGATGGGGTTGTAGTTGTGGCTGCACATAATGCTGTGGCTGCAGATGATGTTGTAGCTTTTGATGATGTTGCGGCTGTGGATGATGTTGTGGTTGCTAAGATGTTGTGGCTATAGATGATGTTGCGGTTGTTGTTGGGGCTGTGGCTATGGTTGAATTTTAGGTACAATAGTGCTGGATGAGAGCATGCACAAATACACAGTCTCCTTTGGTGTCAGCGGTGGTGACACTAAGGGGAAGGAAGTCGTCATTGTGGTATCGACAAACAACCCAGGGCCCACATTCAACAATGGGGAGGCTGGAATGTTGTCAACCATGGTGTTGGCTGTAGGGATAAAATTGGCGGGTGCGGTTAACCCTTGCGGATCGATGGTATCGATCATAGAGATAACATTGGTTGGTGCAGTTAGCCCTTGTGGATCATGATAAGTTAGTTGGTCAACCATCATGATTTTCCCTTCGTGAGAGAACATCATGAGATGGAAAACAGTTGATGCTACGGCTCTCATGGCATACATATAACTTCTTCTGAGGAGAAGATTATATTCCAACTGATCACTGACAACTTTTATGTCAATTAATACTATTTTCTCAGCTACTATGATGGGAACGTTTGGGAATATTCCTTGGGATTTAGTGGGGTGGCCATCATAAGTCCGCAGAGTAGTGGAGGATGGTTGCAGAATTGGTGATCCAAGATTCTACCAGACAAAAGTTGACATAACACAAGTGGATCCCCCCTCATCCACGATACACCGGTACATGACCAAATTCCGAATGCATACCAGGATTTGGAAGGAAATGGTTGATGGCATTTGCGGTTCTCCATTCTTTGTGTCGAATGTGATCAAATTGGAGTTAGAGGGGTCTACAGCACCAAGGGAAGCTAGTAAGTCTTTTCACTGTGTTGGGAAAGTTTTAAGTACCTCAAGAATGTACATAGCCATAGGTGTTTGGGCCAAGTCCTCCATGATGTTGTAGCTTAGAACAACTCTAGTCGTGATGTTGTTGGCAACCCACCGTATGGGGGGGAGTGGGGCAAAAGAAGATAAATGAAGAGGTGTATTGGTTGTTTTGGTCATGGATGCCATTGATGGGTTAGTGGGTTTGGTGTTAGTTCCGTACTGATTTCGTCTGGTCTGTAAATTGACCTCTTTAGTTGTCAAGGCTAGCAGGAGGTGAACCCCTGTTTCTGCTGTTAAAGGTGCCCCTGGGGTGGTGGGATTAGGTTGGGGAGCAGGTGCGGTTGCTACCAGTCCTTGGAATGGTAATGGGTTTTGGAGTACCATGAGTGGAGGTCCTGGTGGTGCCCAGTTGGGTTGAGCTGGGGCTGCCGTATTGGTAGCATGCTAAATATTGTTGTGAATGGCCTTCTTAGAACGACCCATGAAGGGGCACTTGTGTGTATAGTTCTTGTATACCTCGCATAATTTGCACGGTTGAGTCATGCGTAATGGAGCATTACATCTAGGTTGGTTTTATTGTTGGGGGTTTTGAGCTGGCCAGTTTTCCCCGACGTTGTTGGGAGGATTTGGTTGTTGACTGCCTCTTTGCGATTAGTTATTGCCTTGATTCCTTACTCGATTTTTTTTTGCTTGACCTTGTTGGTTATTAGGGGCTGGTTGGGTGGGATAGTTTTCCTGTGCAAACACTTGTCCCAAAGGAGTAGGTGGAGCTGAGGATGGGGTTTGAGCAGCTTTCACAGGTGGTGCATAGTAGAATTGGGGGGGCTGGGGGTGCTACAAACATGGGCATCTATCCCACATATTGTTGTGTCGTCCAAGTAGGTGCATGGGTCTGATGTTGTGGTGTAGGTTGTGCATAATAGGTTGTAGCTCCAGACTAGGATATCATTCTTGCATAGTCAGGAGCTTGGTTTGGGTAGGCAACACTAAGGGTGTTGCTTGGTTGTGATGACACCATAGGTGGTTCCAAATGGTGTTGTGAATGGTGGGAGACAGAACCTATAATGCCATCTGCGACATGGGATGCCTCAGTACGTCCCGATAGGAGATGCCTACACGGGGAGCATTTGGAATGATGGTAAAGGTATCCAAACTATTTGTAAATGAGATCAAACTATTGGGCCTTCAAGATAGCCTCTTCCTATGTTTGGGGACATTTAGAGATGACATCCTTGGCTATGGGTGGTAGCAAGGTTTTCAAGAACTAGTCCAGGAATATTCTGTCATCAATCTTGATCTTGCATAGGCTGCGACGTCGCCTCCACTTGTGGATGTGGTCGATGATGTGGGTCGCAGTGTTTTGGGAGCAAGATAGCAAGATTTCCAGTCCTTCATCATATCTGACAGGGAGTTGGAAATATTGCAGGAACATAACGACTAAGGAGTTGAAGTCTGGGTACTTGGCTTGTGGTAGCTCAATTACCACTTGGCTGTAGCACCTGTGAGGGTGCATTGAAATGGTATGAGTCTAGTCGAATCATTTACAATGTTGTTTGATGAGCACCATAGGTGAAACGTCATGATATGGTTTTGGGGGCACTCCCCTACCTTCCCTTCAAACTTGGGGATGTCTGAGGGGAGCTTGGTTGGCACGGGAGGCCAAAACGTTTAACGACAGATGGGGTCATTGGTTAACCTATCGAAGTTAGGAAGCTTGAGGTATGCCATGAAAGGGAAGTTTGACCCAAGGTTGATGTGTGACGGACCAGCAATGGTGGTGGGGTTTGAAGGAACATGATGTACGTACATGACTGGGGGTACTTGTGGCATAGTTGTGGGCGGGAAACTACCCCCAAGTAACGCTAAGTGGAATAGTGTGAGTGGAAGGGCCATTGCCCCCATGTGTGAGAGGAGGGACAGTGAAGGTGGAAGGGCCACTACCCCCAGCCATGATAAGCAGGACAGTGTGAGTGGACAAGTCACTGCCCCCAATCATGAGAGGTGGGATAGTTTGACTGGTAAGTATGGGTGGCAGTAGATGACTTATGATAGTCTGCATGACAGTGATAGGACCCCGAGCAGGGGTGTTGGTGGTGTTTTGGGGTGTGGACATGAGTCCACTACCAATAACCAAGACGGAAGGTGGATCCGGGTTTGCACTAGCCATGGGACTAGATGGTGCAATGTGTAAATATGGCTCAGATTGATATGATTTTGAGTTTGAGTCAGAGGTTGTGTGGCTTTTTGATGGTGTAGAGGGTCATCAAGAATGGTCTCGACGGTGTTGGTTTAAGGACCTAAATTGTGGTGGATCATCTCTTAGGTGTGAGGAAGAGCATGGGGGATCAATTGTTTCTCGTTGTTAGATTAGGTGGTGAAATATCGTAGTGACGTTTTGGACCCTAGTTTTAGTGCCTTCCTATTGGCTTTCAGGTGGTCACTTGGCCACCAAGACTGCCAGGAGACAACGCTTGGATTTTTCCTCACGGCAGTGCTAGTCAATCGGTAAGGGTTGTTTCCCATTTCGCTTGGCAATTCCTCTCAGTGGACAGCTACTTTGGGGTTCCCGTGGTACTCCTAACAATGAGTTTCAGGGCTGAGCCCAAGTACTTCCCACAGTTAATGTAGTCAGGGACTTATGTCCTCAAAGACTGCAATTGTTTGAATTAGTGTAAATTAACAGATTTTAAAGGTTGGATCAGGGTCATGAACGAAGTTTGGTTATCTTACTTAGTATGGTTGTGTGCATGCACATTGTATGAAATATTGTCCATTTGTGATTATTCTCTGTTACTCACTTGGTGGCTGCTTGTATGGTTTATGAATATTTCACATATTTTTTCTGGTTTGTTACAGAACTTACAACATGGGTAAATTGTTATGAAACCAATAAATTGTGAACATAAAATTTGAAACATGCCATTAATGAATTTGAACTATGGTAGTCTTACTAGGTTATTTCCTTACACCTATATTTCTTTTCAACTAGGAAAGAGTGTTGGGCTCTCAATACAATGGGACTAAGCCCATCTGTAGATCCTCAAGTCACTCTCCGAGTGGAAGGTCAGTCAACAAGGAGGACACGAATGTCGCGAGGTCCCCTAGGCCTACCACCCCCTCTACCTTCCAAGTCACCCATTTTTTATGGTCTCAAGAAATCACAAGTGAAGTTCATATTACTATATGAGCATCACCCTTTGTCTTATCCCAGAATACCCCAGAGGGTGATGACTGGGTAGAGGAGGAAGGGCTAGGCAAGGAGTTAATTTCCAATTCTTTCTTTTTTAAACTGAAATTTAACGTACAGTAATTTATTCAAGCCTTAAAAAAAATTCATTATATCATTAACTAATTAAATCTATCATTGATTTACAAAGATTGTATGCAAATGAAAATAGATTGTTGGACAGAGGTGGCTGAGCTGCACTAACAGTCCAAACAGCTTAAAAAAAGGAATTTGAGAAATAGATGGCCCTTTTTGGGGAAAATGTGGCGAGGGGGTCGCCAAATTTTTCCAAAATCAGGCGAGGGGGTCACTCAGAAACAGAAAACAAGAGCGATCTGGCCCTTGAAAGGGAAGTCACACCTTTTGGGTCTAAATGAGCGGCCTGATTGCCCCTTTCAACTCGATAAGAGCGACCTGTCCCAAAAAATTGAATTTTTTTTAACCTGAGGTGGGAACGACCTACAGTAACTTATACTGTGGCTGAATGGGATTGGTTTTTCCTGAAAGAGGCTTAGCTATGAACTTAAATACAGAAAAACAAAGATCTAAACTAGATTTCACAGAAACTGAAACTAGGTTAAGAAAGCAGAAATAAAATAGAAACTTGAAAAAACAATTTGTGGATCCTGTCGGATCAACCTGGTACAGTTTCCAAATATGTAGCAGGGATTTCACCCTAGCTACAGGAAGGAACAACTACCTTCTGTCTATAGGAAGAAAGGGTAGGGTTCCTGTTAGTTGAAATAAAACCTACAAAGAAATGTTAGAGCTAAGCTATGAGAACCCTCCAGGAAATGGTTAGAAAACAAGAGATATTGATACAAGAAATCAAAGGAGAACTTGTAGCAAACCATTAGAAAATAGACCTGCAAACAAAATAAGTTAAAAAACTAAAACAATAATGAAAGAAACATGGTTATACTTTCAATCTTGGTGGAAATGGGCCACCATGCCCTAGCTTTGGAAGCACCTCTCTCTATGGGACGGAGTCTTGGCTTATGGAGCAATGGAGGAGAGGAAGGGTGAATGAATTGAGAGGAAAAGGGTCTAAAGGCACTGACATGGGAAGCATAATAATAGGGAGAGAAGGAGTGTTTTGAGAGTGACCCCCACACCTCTATTTATCATTTTTTTTCTAGAGATTTTAGGGTTTTAAGCCCTTGGTTAGGGCTTTAGCCCCTTTTTTTGGATTTAAGCCCCTTTTGCCCAATTCTTAGCTCCTTTGTGGGTTTTAAGCTCCTTTGAGGGGTTTTACCCCTTTTTGGAGGTTTTAGCCCCTACGAGAGCTATTTTGGCTCTTTTTAGGGGGTTTTAAGCCATTTTTCATATTTTTGAGCCTTTGCAAGGGTGTGGGGGTCAAATGAGGGTAGTGACATGGACATCCTTAGGTGGTGTAGGTCATGCAGAGCTTACTGAGGGATTTTTTGGTTTAACAAACCCTATCACTGGGTGAATCCGCGGACTTGGGTAACACTTTTTGGCAAGCGCATTTTGGCAAAAATAGAAAAAAGCGCTTCGGTCGAGGGTTTAACAAGCCCTCGACCGAGGTTTTAATATCTCGACCAAGGTTTTATAAAGCCCTCGACCGAGGTTTTGTTAAGCCCTCGACTGAGGTATTTCTTAACCCTCGGTCGAGGTATTAAAACCTCGACCGAGGGTTAATAAATACCTCGGTCGAGGTATAGACCTCGGTCGAGGTATGTACCTCGGTCGAGGTACATACCTCAACCGAGGTCCCTCTATCGAAAAAATTATAAAAGGAGGCCGCAGGGGCTGCGGCCGTCTTTTTTCAAAATTCCAATGTGCAACCTCGACCGAGGAACAACGAGCGGCGTAAGGATTGGCACCCTGAAGCAACCCAAGCACACCGAAGCAACCCAACCTCG
>LPNX011182534.1:177310-198201 GCA_001517045.1 Pseudotsuga menziesii | reverse complement strand
TCAGTTTATCATTATTTAATTCATATATCATTGAACTGCTACTAAGGAATCCATATTCCTTAGTAGGTGCTCATTCGCACAAGCTAGGGTGAAAACCCTAACAACAACGACCCTCGCTACTTGACCCACTGTTTTTGCCTCTTGAAGGTTGTAAGCTGGCCTTGCACTCTCATTCGCGAGTGAACAATTCCTGCGCATGTGGGGTCCTCCACATCTCCAACATTGGAGTGGTTCTCTGATCTGTTGTGGTTCTCTTGGATTTTCTCCCACCACTCTAGTTGGGTACTTTTCAGTTTGGGATGTCTGCTTCTGTTGATTTATGAAGTTAGAAGGTTTAAAACCTTTCTTCCTTTGGTCAGACTTCTCATTCTTTCTGTCCTTCTAAGTCTTTTGATATTCAGGTTTTCCTTTGCTTTACTCATAACAATACCTAGCTTTCCTTATTGCTTCTTCTAAATTTCTAGGGTCATAAAACTCAATTCTGTCTTTGTAAGACTGAGGCAATCCACTCAGGAAACATTGGATTTTCACTTTCTCATCCTTGATGTACCTGACATATCTCAATAGTTCCAGGAACTTGTTTGCGTACTCTTCCATGGTCTGTTGTCCCAATCTCAGCTCATGAAATTCTTTGATCTTGTCGTCATAATACATGTCAGAGAGGTATTTCTACTTGAAATGCTTCTGGAATTGTTTCCACACAATTTTCCTTTCATTAATCTTCTTCACTTTCCTGCAGTGCTCCCGCCATATGGATGCTCTTCTAGTCAAATTGAAGATGGCTACTCTATCCTTCATATTTCCTGAATAGTCCTGGACTTGGGAATACTTGCTGATCCCGAGAAGCCAAGCCTCAACTTCTTGACCATTCTTTGTCTTACCATTGAAGGTAGGCGGCCTTGCCTTCTTAAACTCATCCCATGAGCTGTTCCTATAACGCCTCTTTCTCTTTTCCCCATGAGATGAAAAGCTAGAATCCTTAGTGGATCCTTCCGAGTCGAAAGATTTACTAAAATACCTTCTTCTTCTTCTTCTTCTTCTGGTACTACTCTTACTACCTTCTGGTTTTGCTGTACGTCACCCCGAGCTCATCCGTCATTGGATGTATGTCAAACTTTGCAACATGGAAACATTCAGCTGATGCTGCTCTTCCTGAGCTTTAATCAGGCTCCTCATGGTGGCTACAATGTCCGGTGACATCTCTTGAAACCTCCTTCCATTAGATTCTATATCATCATTTTCGGCTCAGACGTTTTCCCCCATAGTGTCTTGCGCACACTCGTAGGAATCTCGTGCATCATATCTGTCGTAGGTTCTCATGGCTGATCCAACAACCTACTTCTCCAAAATGTACTATGACTCTACAAAATGTGTTATCAACACCATTTATTAGATACACCGTAATTCAAAATCAAAACTATTTACTGACTGCCACCTGGGCTATCTAGGCCCAATGCTGTAACCGACATCTTTGTTTAATTGATTCTTGGCCCATCCAGGGCCAATGCTGCAACCCGTAGCTCTGATACCACAATGTCACATACCCATACCCCATTATCATGCAGAAATAAAATTTTTATTGAGAAGAACCTTTACTGTTCATCGAACCCAGGGCATGGCCGCGAACCACTTATCAACATTTCCAACACTATCACGCTCCCTCCCGTCTTCCCTTGAGTAGTTCGACAATCTGCAAGGAAAGGTCTTAGAGGAGATCGAATGGTGGAGATAAAACACGATGAAAAGCAATGTTCCCAAACGGTCCCATAGCTGGAACCAAATAGATGGCTCAGAATCCACCCGCAAAAATCAATGGTGCGGAAAGCCCGAGTTGTGGGATCAGGAAAGTTACGAAAATTGCAATCTCACTTCACGCAACCCACATCCCCATCGGAAATAGATCAATAGCGGAGAATCATCCTGCAATATCGATGGCATAGAAACTTGAATTAAGGGATTGGGAATTATGGAAATCATGACACCGCGATCCCGCATCCCGCATCAGAAATGACCGTTGCGGAATGAAAACCGTGGAAATCCATAATTCTCAAAAA
This sequence comes from Pseudotsuga menziesii, assembly GCA_001517045.1. Lineage (NCBI taxonomy): Eukaryota > Viridiplantae > Streptophyta > Pinopsida > Pinales > Pinaceae > Pseudotsuga > Pseudotsuga menziesii. The sequence continues at coordinate 196,147 of LPNX011182534.1, read as the reverse complement.
AGACATCCCGCAAGTTGCGGAAAGGGAATTTGTGGAGGTCCAAATATGCCAAAGAATACCTTCCACATCCCGCACCCTGCATGCAGAAAGGGAATTTGCGGAAGAAGGTTTCTGCTCGAATATTTGACCTGCTGATCGAAGTCTTTGAACAGACTTGGCCATATCGGCCCACATTAATTCGACATTCCAACCATGCAGCTTAGTTTAACAATGTATTGAAGGAAACAAAACATACATAGATGTCTATAATTGCAGTTATTCAAAGGAATAATTCATCAATTCAACATAGCCAACATGTTCCTCACATTCCATCAAGTAATTACAATTCCAAAATACAATTTCAGAGATTAATATATACAAGAACACTTATCTTGAGTTGAACTTGTCCTGCAACCAGCTATGTCACTGCAATGTTCCAACCAACCATAGGCCAGTGTGCTCATCAATCTCTCAACGACACCACCACCCCCGAGTTGGGCATGATTTCCTCAAGGAATAAGGGAACACTAGCATACTCATACATAGCCAAGGGTGCAATAAAAATCAGCCAAGCCAACATAGTTGTATTTATCAGGCTGTAAGGGAAAACACACCAACGTGTGGGTTTCACCGGCCACTCAACCAAGCCAACATTCACCTTAAGGACCAGTCAAGCCAACAGATGGGTTTATCAGACTGTGCACAGTCAAGCCATCACACTGTTGAGTTTATCAAGCTACCTAGCCAAGCCAGCATTCACAATTGGGTTTATCAGACTGTCCAGCCAAAGGTTACTCACAAGGTCAAACGCAACAAGACACATCTAAGCAAACATATGGGTCTATTAGGCTACCATCCAAGCCATCTCTCCAATTGGGTCTATTAAGATTCTAAGGGAATGGGAAGGAAGAAATGCTAAGCTAGTGAGCTCATCTATAGAGCTAAGAACACCTTCACAAGACCTATCTATCCTGGCTTCCCCATTTACTACACACCCAACATAAGGAAGTGTCCCCTTCTCTGCTCCACAGTCCCTCGGGCTACACCTTCCCTTCCAATGCTCTTCAGGATGTGCATAGCAGGTTCACCAACCACTGTTATCTTATGGTGAGGTTCCACACTAGGTTTATCAAGCACATTCTACGTCTCTCCCACTCCTAAGTCTTGCTCATAGTTCAGAACCGAACCAGAGTGCACGACACAACAACCACAGGGAGACTCCGCAACATAAACTTACTCTAGTACATGAGTAACAGGGTCTCATACACTCTGTAGTTTAAGATAACATTGCAACATAGGAATCACCATCTTGCCAAGGGAAAAACACTCACAGAACGCGAAGGATACACACAGGAAGAGCTCCATTACCGCAGAGATTTCATGCAAATGGAGAATGAAGATGGTGAATTCGCTTCGCCCCCCAGTGTCCCCAAAACATGAGAGTAAACCCAAAAACGTGAATGCGTGAGTCAAAAAATGTCATACGGTTCTGGTGTTTTCTTGTCCATGCAAGCAAAACATGACATTTGAAATTGGGCGCTCTGCCCAATTGAAATTTCCCATACTCTTCCCTTCTTCCATGCAATAACTACCTCAACCACATTCTGGCAGAAATAAATGGTTGGGAAGAAAAGACAAGAAAGAGGGTAGTTGACAGTTTTGATGGGTTCTCCTCATGACACATGGGTTTTTCCCAAATAGGTTCAAGGTTAACATTCCCACCCCCTTATCCTTAGGAAAATCATGCCCCCATCTCATTATTCATTGCATTGACATAGGTGGCTGTGGGATTTTCATTAATTTGCATATTTACATGATGTTTACAAATGTGCTTGACTTAGCACAGAATCCATAGGCATCAACCATGATTGCCTATATTCCAAACATGGTTGGCAGATATTGTGGGATGACTTTGTGCAGGAGGAGATTCGCATGGGTCAAGAATCAGGCTCATCCACCAGTTCCCTACAGCTTATGGATGAAGAGGCTCTAGCCCTGATAGGGAAGAACAAGGGTAAGGGAAATAGGAAGAAGGGTGGTAATATGAACCTTGACATGTCAAAGCTTGAGTGTTTAATCTTCCACTAGCAAGTACACTTTTCCTCCTAGTGCCCAAATAGAAAGAAGAAGAGAAATACCTAGATGCTAGGTTCTATAGAGGTGGAGAAGTTCAATAGAAACTTTGATGAGGAGTTTTGTTTGATATCTTGCATGGTAAGCACCATAGGTAGCAGTATCTAGTACATCAACAGTGGAGCATCTAGTCATATGACTGGACATAAAATATTCTTCAAGGACTTGCAGGAGGCTGAAATAGGTATCCACGTTGAGTTGAGTGATTATGCGCAGTATCAGGTGCAAGGAGTTGGAACTGTTTCATTTCAGAGGGAGTCTAGCGAACCCCTTAGCTTTATTGATGTGTTATATGTTTTGGGGTTGACCAACAACCCCATATCAGTCTCCACTATGGAGGACAAGGGATTTCAGGTGAAGTTCCGAGACCATAGAGTGTATATCTGGCCCAAGGGGTCAGATAGGAGTTTGGATCGGGTGATTGGAATCAGGAGTAGGATGGTTATAGGCTACACTTTGAGCCTGCAAAGGGTATAGTCAACAATGACAACAGTCAGGGTGAGTTGTGGCATAGGAGGATGGCACACTTCACCATGGAGCACTAAGGCACTTGAGACATGTAGTCATTGGAGTTCCTCAGGTACATGAGGAGAAGCATAACCAATGCAAGGGTTGTGCGTTGGGGAAGAACATCACGAAGCCTTTCCCACATAGTGAGCACAAGTCTAAGGATCCCTTGGACTTAGTGCATTCATATGTTTTTGGACCTATGAGTGTCCAATATTTCAGTGGTTACAATGATTGCATCACTTTCAATGACGATTATTTTAGGAAGACTTGGATATATTTCCTGAAGGTCAAGTTAGAAGTCTTTGAGCAGTTTCGAGAGTTCAAGACTCTTGCAGATAAATATACAGGAAGAAATATTCAAGTGTTGAGGACGGACAACAAGGATGGGTACACCTCCAATGAGTTCTTGAAGTATTGTTCATTAGAAGGGATCAAGAAGGAGCACACTATGCCTCATACCCCGCAATAGAATGGTGTGGCAGAGATAAAGAATAGGACTATGGTAGGAACAACCAAGGCCATGTTATTTGATTAGGGATTACCACTATTCCTTTGGGATGAGGTATATAGGACCACAATATACATTCAGAACATGCGTCCCCACAAAACCTTGGGGAGGAAGACAACCAAGGAGGTCTTTAGAGGCACTCAACCAGATGTGATTCACATTCACATATTTGGGAGTGTCTTCTATTGTCACATTCATGCTGACACTAGGAAGAAGTTGGACCCTTCTGGAGAGAAGGGGTTACTTGTTGGTTATAGCAAGACTTCTAAGGCATACATAGTATACATTCCTGCTCGCAAGAGGATCATTATGAGTAGGGATGTCCAGTTTGATGAGGATAGGGCCTTGCAGAGATATATGGACTTACCAATAGAGCAAAAACCAACACAGGATTTGAGGGTCAAGTTGGAGGAGCTAGATGTATAGGTACAGGTACAAAGATAGGGCATAGGTTCTGGTAGTCAAAGGGAGTCAGGTAGATAGGATCTTTCAGTCATTAACTTGGAGGATGAGATACTATAGGAGACTGAAATCCAGTAGCCATAGAAGGTAGAGACTAGGCCAAGGCCTAAGTGGTTTAGGTACATAATTCAGGATTCTAGGAAGGTGGATCCTCCACAGAGCTCCATGAGACGGAGAAAACCACCAGAGAGGCTTACCTATATGGCACTGATGATAGAGTTGATTAACTTTGATCCTTCCAATTTTGAGGAGGCGGCACAACATGATGTGTGGAAGGAGGCCAGGGTTGAGGAGTATGACTCAATCATGAAGAATCATGTATGGGAGATTGTGTCAAGGCCACAAGGGAAAAATGTGGTGGGATCCAGATGGATCTACAAGGTAAATTATGCAACAGACAAAAGCATGGAGAACTACAAGGCACGCTTCGTGGCAAAGGGGTTTTCAAAGAAGGAGGGTATTTAATATGAGGAGACTTTCACCCCTGTTATTAGGTACTCTTCCATTCAGACCATTATCTAATTAGCAATGGAGATGGTTTAATGTCCCTTTTTTGAAATTTTTATTCAATGACCAATTTTTCACTTTTTCTCCTATTTCGACGTTTGACTAGTTTTGATGTCTAGGTCTCCAAATTGGTCCAAATGCTCCCAAATATTCACAGAAGGTATATGAATGGTATTAAGGTTTGAATATGATTTTTAGGGATTATTTATGACCCTCTAAAGGCTTCTTCAAACTTGTTTAATATCCCAGTAAAGGTAGGAGTTATGGCTAGTAATTTGGGGTTCTAATTCCCCCACAATGAATACTGAAAATGGCTTCCCAAATGGACTCAAGGAAATTCAAATTTATGAATGGAAGTAGGGGAAATGTAAATTAAATCAATAGGAACTCATATGCATCACCATTCAACTTTTAATTTATGCTATAACTCCCTTAAATAAGATGCAAAAAGACTAGTTTCGACCTTGGGGGAAATGATAGGCAAACTTCTCCAAATGCTATGAAAATCAACAAAATAAATCCAAATGATTATGTACTGAACATTAAAATCATATAATCCATCATTAACAGTCCATTCATCCATAAACCATCAGTAATTTACTTATCCATTTGAATCTATCAACATTATATTGGTTCACAACAAGGTAGTGGGGAAATGGCAGTGTTTCTTCATTGTTTAACATTTATACATGAAATATTTTGGACATTTCAACCTGATATTCTTATGAAATTTAAATACATAAATAATAGTCCATCCATCCATAAACCATAAGTATTTGAATCCGTTAACATCAAATTGGCTCACAACAATATAGTGGGGAAATGGCATTATTTCTTCATTGATTAACATTTTTACATGAAATATTTTGGCATTTCGACCTGAGAGTATTCTGAACTTGAAATACAGATAATTTACATCAGAAAATAAAATAATGGGGCATTATAATCTCCCCCAAAGAAATCAATAGCTCACCAAATGCGCATCAATCCATAGAGCAAGAATATGTTGAGAAAACTTGGAATAGATGAAAGAACAAGCTGATCTTGTAGTGTCCACGAGCTTCCTTATAGCTTGAACCTATAACTTATGAATCCATCAAATCTCCATGAAATACTTGAGTGGCCTTTCCAAACACCAACTTGGATGGGAATCTTTCACCCTTGAAATTGGCTAAGGCAAGAACTAGTCATCCACTAGCTCTCTCAATTCACAAATGCAAAATTCTCAAATGATAAAAAACTCCTATCTTGGTTGATTCCTATATTTTTAAACATCCTTAGCCTTATAATGTTACCAATCCATCCAAAAACTCAAGCCAATTCTAATTTGGGTGTGTGCTCAAGATTTTCCATGTGTCCTCCCTTTCCTAGCCTTCCATCTTCCCCCAATTTGAGTAGGAACCCGTTGAGGTTCCCCAACTCACATGAGCTCCCTCTTGGATGCTCTATGTATACCTAACATGTCATATTTCAGCCTTCAGATCTTATTTGTGTCATAGGTGTCATAACATCTTCATAATTGTTGTCATAGAGCTAGGGAATCTTGTCCAAGTGTCTCACTAGCTCCAAAATGCCTCTTCCTCTTCCATGGGAGTTACTCTTCCACTCCAATTCGACCTTAATTGATTCACGCCAAGTATATTGACCCTCCAACTCCTCCTGAGACCCTTGGTATTCTTATGGATTCAAAATGACAAGAGGAGGATGCCATGTGGCATAGAAACTCTAGCTTGTGTGGGTCCCAGATCCTCCATGTGTCTTCATGATCAATTGCCACTTTGATTTTCCCTTGTATATATTTATTTATCTCCTTTATTAAATATTTATTCCATTCTAATGTTCAAACATCATTTATTGTCCCCCTTATTCCAAATCTCAAAGATTTTACTCCCAACCCAGGAAACTAGTAATTTTCCTCCTTGGTAATTATTTGACCCTTAGCATCAATTTGACAAACTCTCATGAATATGGAAAATGTGATTAGGAAATTGTGGCCCAATTCAAAATTTGGGACATTACAATGGGTTGGTGTGTCCATTATATGGACGTTAAGACTGCCTTCCTCAATGGAGTCATAGAGGAGCATGTATTCATTGAGTAGCCAGAGGGGTTTGATGTGGAGGATTGGGAGAGACATGTATGTAGGTTGCAGAGATATATTTATGGGATCAAGCAGGAACCTCAAGCATGTTACTCAAGGATAGACAACTATCTACGGAAGATGAAATTCCAGCAGAGTGAGGAGGACCACAACCTGTACTTCTTGATAGGTGAGGTACCTCTCATACTGGTACTATATGTAGATGATATATTTCTTAGAGGAGATGGGAGGCTGATTGGCGACTGCAAGTCCAACCTTGTAGTTGAGTTTGAGATGAAAGACCTTGGGTTGATGCATTACTTCCTAGGCTTGGAAGTTTGGCAGAGAGATGGGTGCTTCTTCATTGGACAGGGGGAGTATGTAGTGGAGATATTGAAGAGATTTAGGATGGTGGATTGCAAGCCTATGGGCATACCTCTATTTTCCAACTAGAGGAAGATTGATGCATCAGGGTTAGAAGGATTTTATCCTACCTTGTATCGCTAACTTATCGAATTGCTCATGTATCTTGTTAACAAACGACCCGAAATTAGCTTTGCAGTCAACTCTTTGAGCTAGTTCATGGTGGACCCTTGGAGAGTGCACTAGACGACTACAAAGCACATACTTAGCTACATCAGAGGTACAATCGAGTATGGGTTGGTTTATGAGCGCAGGGGGAGTGTATAGTTAGTAGGTTTCACATATGTTGACTGAGCAGGATGTGTAGAGGAACATAAGAGCACTTCAGGTTGTTGCTTCAGCATTGGATTAGGGGTTGTCTCGTGGTTCATTAGGAAGTAGAATTCAGTTGCATTAATCTCGACGAAGGATAAGTACATGGAAACCAATTTGGATACTTATGAGGGAATGTGGCTGAGGAAGTTGCTTTCAGGGTTGTTCAAGTGTGAGCTAGAGGCTACAGTAGTTCCCTGTGACAATCAGAGTGGCATAAGGTTATTTAAAAATCCAGTGTTCCATGACCTGAGCAAACACATTGACATTCAATACCACTTCCTGAGAGATTGTGTTCAAAGAGGAACCATTCGTTTGGAGTACATACAGACATACGAGTAGGTGGCAGACATTTTCACCAAGGTACTTTGCAGACACAATTTTGTAAAGTTCAGAGACAAGTTGGGGTTGCTACCGAATCCCTTCTTCGTTGAGAGGGAGTGTTCGAAAATGGAAACAAGGAAGGTCTTCTAGCATTGCATGTGTCCTTTCATGCTAGAAAGACATTAAACATGAAGCCAAATGTATTAAAGTGATTTTCCTAAGTTTTGACTTAGGAAAAATACTTTAATTATTCTAATTTGATTTTGATCTAATGGAATCACTTTTAATAAAGTGAAAAGTGAAATATTTAAGTGATGGCTAATCTAATCTTGGCCATTGATGTTTGTTTTTCTATATCTTATTAGATTAAATAGGATATTTTATTTTTCTCTGAAAGAATAACAAGTACATCTAGATGCATACGATATAGCAAATACACAAGACACAAATATTTTCACCGGGGAAACCATAAAGGAGAAAACCACGCAAACTTCCTCATAATAATACAGTCACAAAGACCGCGCCATAAGATTATCAATCCTAGTAATAAGAAGTATTCATCAGTTATCTATCTCTCCTCCCGTGTCTCTCTCTCTCTCTCTATCATGTGAACTTGAGTGAGTGTGAGGTGTGTATAAATGAGGGAGGGTGCCTACCTATTTATACTAATCAAGTGACTGACCTTTTACATGACTGGGACTACCTTTTTCCCTAACATGGTCGAATTCTCCTAGAGAGACTCCAAATACATATTACATGATGTCACACTAGGGACTATTGCCCCGACTTACAATGAAGGTTGTACCTCAAGGTCTATACACAATAAAGACATCCTGCAAGGAGGAAAACACATCTCCAATGGGGGTACAACAACATACATTATAATATCTTCCGAAGTTACAAATACATCAACACTCCCTCTTAACTAGGAATGTATTCTCTCTCTTTCACAATCATCAACACATCTAGTCAAATCTTCATCGCAGAGTCATCATCATGGAGTCATAGAGTCATCATCATAGCTGCTACCATCATCTTCTTCTTATCGATCATCAAATGGTATTATCTGTCATTGAAAGTTTCTACAGAGCCAACCCTTTTCATGCTGGGTGTAGGCCTAGTCCTAATCCAGGTCTTCATCACATCTTCAAGAAATCCATCTAGTAGGGACTGTCCATGACCTTCTTTACATTTCCATGATAATAACAGGTGTCTTTTACCTTTATCTCTTCGTATCCATATCATCTCTTTTTTCCTGCACAAAACAAAATAGAGCACATAGAATATCCATGGTCAACTTACATTCTACCAGTAAAGGAGAACTGCATAGGTGCCACTCACGTGCTTTATGCCCTAATCATCTCAAAATGGGAACACACATATATAGATACATATGTAAGGGCTACTTATGACCAAACAACTTGCTACATCATGACTTTTACATTCTAGTTCAACCTCAAGGACTTATTACATCTGAACAACCTGCATCTAGGATATTTTCCATTCATATAAAATTTCGGGCGTATTACATCCGATTAACTTGCGTACTACTCCAGGACTCCCTTTACACTCAGAAAACCACAAGACTTATTACATTCAAGTAACTTGCGTAGCATGCCAGGGCTCATTTTTACGCTTGAATAACCTGTCTCATGACTGATTATGTCCAAGGATAAAATGTGAGCTTCGCCAGGACTGATTACATCCAAGGACAACCTACAAGACTGATTCAATCCAAGCATCCTACTTCACCAATATTTTTCCCTCTTGGACAACCTGCATTTCCCATGTGAGATATTATGCATCAGTTATTTCTAGCATAGAATCATATCACGACTGATTACATCCAAGGCTAAATTACGAGCTTCACCAGGACTTATTACATCCAAGGACAACCTACAGGACTAATTACATTTGAGCAACCTACGACCTTCACTAGGATTTTATGCTCAAACAACCTGTCTCTCTAACTATGCTAGAACACATCACTCCCTCTTTCGAGGGGTCTCAATATGGATCACACCAAGTCTTTCTTTGAAGTACTTAAGCTTCACTCTCGCTAGAGGCTTGGTCAACACATCGACTATCTACTCTTTCATTGCCACGTATTGGAGCTTCACTACTCCTCTCTGCACCATATCCCTGATATAGTGGAACTTGATCTAAATGTACTTCAACTTGTCATGGAACACATGGTTTTTTGACAACTTCACACAAATCTGATTGTCGCAAAAGATACAAGTCACATCCAACTAGAGATCAAACAAGTCAGACAATAGCTTTCATAACTACACTGCCTCAAAACTAGATGAGCAAGCGAAAACATACTCTTCCTTGGTTGTACTCAACGCCACACATGATTGATTCCTGCTGAACCAGGAGATCATGCCATATCCCAAATTGAAGTAGCAACCTAAGGTGCTCTTCCTGTCAGTGGCGCTACCTTCCCAATCTGAATCAACATAACCTTGTAGGTTAATATTCTAATTCACATCATATTTGATCCCATAATCCACTATACCTTTTAGGTACCTCAGTACATGCTTTGCAGCTATCATATGAAAATGTCTCAGATCTGTCAAGAACTAGCTCAGGGTGTTCACCGCAAAACATATGTTTGGCCTCGTATTCGTCAGGTATATCAATGAGGCAATCATTTGATGATACATCATGGTATCAACCGTCTTAGATTAAGCATCACTCATAAGCTTCAAGTTAGATGTGATAGGTGTGGCTATTTCCTTGCAGTCCAACATTTTCAATCTATTCAGAATCTCCACTGCATACTTTCCTCAACCAAGGAAGATCCCATCTGCACTCTACCACACCTCCATGCCTAAGATGTAGTGCATCATACCTAGGTCTTTCATCTCAAACTTTGTATCAAGTCTCCTCCTTGCATCTTTAATGAGTTCCTCTTCACCTGTCAGAAACAAGTCATCGACATATAGCAGGAGCACTAGTATTCTGTCTTCAACCTTGAAGCAAAGGTTGGAATCTGCTTTACTCTTGGTAAATCCCAGGCTCATCAGGAATCTATCCATTATGTCGTACCATGTCCTTGGTTCTTGTTACGATCCATACAAATTCCTCTTCAATTTGCACACATGGATCTTTCTGTCATGTGTCTCGAATCCCAATGGTTGTTCCACATACAGTTCCTACTCGACTACACCATTCAAGAAAGTTTTCTTGACCTCCATCTGCTTTATTTCCCATTTCATAAATTTTTCCAATGTAAGTATGGTCCTAATGGAAGTGTACCTCACCACAGGTTCAAATGTCTCTTTGTATTCTATGCCTTCGTTTTGTGAGAATCCTCGTGCTACGAACCTCACATTGTATTTCTTGATGCTGCCATCTGCAGCATGCTTGATCTTGTAGATCCACTTCAAAGTCACGACAAACTTCTTTTCTGGTCTTGGAACTATCTCCCAAACACCATTCTTCATGATCAAATGATATGCCTCGATCATAGCATCCTTCCATTCTTTATTTTTTGTAGGCCACTTTTCCCCACTCGCGTGACCCAGGTTCTGCGGAGCCCGCCAATCCAACAACTACCTGAGATATCGACTCGATAGAGCAATCCCTATCGGCAACACCTACGGAGCAGGTGCAGTCGCACCTGAGATATATCGTAGATGGGTAACCGCTGCAACCATGTTTCTATGATTGTCAAGGGAGTATAGTCTCTTAGCTCGTAGCCAAGGAGCTCAACGAAGGCAGCATGATGGTTGGACTGAGGAGCCAGTTCTACGCGACCGAGCACAAACGTATGTCATCACACATGATTTGACCTTCCTTTCCACCTCCCAGCTAGCGCAACTCATGCGACACAACTAATTCACATCAGTCGGCTCTACGACTTGAGTTGGGATTCAAAACAACAATCATACATACTGTTATATATATAGGTTCATTTCAACAACACGTCCGATCAGTCATCTACCAATTGCAAGATAATAACAAAGATTCAAGCAACATTCAACATTATATAGAAAGCAAATAGTAATCAATCACATAAGCATTCACCATATCAACCATTCATTCAAACACAAGAAATAACGTGGAAACCCATCTAGGAAAAACCACCAAGGTGCTCTTCATCTGGCATGAGAAAAGATATAGCACCTTGCAGTCTGTGGGATGCAGACTGATCTTGAGATGTGTCTTTAAGTTCAGACTTATGGTTCTCATGCTCTCTTTCTTATTTCTCCTAATCTACTGCTACCACCTATAGATCCTCACACAACCTGGATCAACTTTCCTAGCATCTACGCCACTCTAGCAGAGCTCTCCTATTGCATTAACTCTGACTGCCTCCTGCAGATTCCTGATTACCCTCCTCTTAGATCTATTCTCTACAAATGTATACAAATCTCACCTATCAAACCTACTCCATAATTACGACTAACAAAAAGCAACCTCCTAACTATTAAATCTCTTATATTTATATTATTTTACATGACCACATCGGGTCGACTGCTTACAGGTAGTCTGTTAATTGTCACCATCAGCCACCCCACAAGCTACAAATGTGGTGATCATGACTTGACACGAGGCACTAACAACCTTACTTATAATGTGCTTCCACTCATGTGGCATCCGCCAACTTAAGCCGACTTCCGCACCCACGACCGCCCTGTCTCTTTCCTGCTGTTTATCATTTGAGCACTTTCTACGCTTGCCTTTCCTACGATGTGCACCTCTCTGCTCTTCCTGGATAGGTCCTTTGGTTCCTTCATGGTTTTCCCTTGTCTCCATCGCACGCGCACGATGCATCTTCTTTGGTTGTACACGTGATTTTCTTCCCTACACTCCTTTCTTGGGCCAACCTTTTCTGCAGCCTCTTCATAGGTGGAAGGTTCTCTATCAATGATTTCACATAGCAGGGCCACATATATCATATCTATTGTAGGGATTTTCCCTTTCTCTCTCTCTATATATTCCTTCTGGAGCGCCATAAATTTTTGCTTCTTGTATGAGCTCTCGTGCCCATGTTGGTTTCCTCTTGTGGGAGTCCTTTTTAAGGATTGTCTCTACCGGCTCTTGTGGTTCTGCCATGTCATGATCTTCATGGTATTCTGGAATTTCTTCTCCAATTTCCATATCTCGGGCTCTCGTATATTTAGTTTCCTCAACCTCTTGAATAGGTGTCCTCCTGGGTCTAAACTATGTCGAGTCTTCATCAAAGGTTACATCTCGATTGATGTCGATCTTCTTGAATCCTAGGAAGTATATTCGGTAGGCCTTTGATGTATCACTGTATCCTACGAATATACCCTTCTTCCTAGAAGGATTGAGCTTGGTCATTTTCTCCTTTGGGATATGTATGTAGATCGGGAAACTAGATATTCTAAGATGAATGAATTCTAGTTTCTCTCCTGAGAAAGCCTCTTCAGGAGTCTTGTTGTCTAGTACTTGATGAGGAGTAAAATTTTATACATACAAATTTGTCCTTGCTGTCTCCACCCAAAGGTTCATAAGAAGATCATGGTCATGCAACATTGCTTTTGCTGCCCATGATGGTTCAGTTCTTTCATTCCACAACCCCATCCTACTGAGGATTGTATGGAGTTCTCAAATCCCTCTTAATCCCAGACTCTCTCCAAAGTTCCTTGAATTATTTCGAGGTGAATTCTCTACCATTATCTAATCGCAGAGTCTTGAACTTCCTATCGGTTTGGTTCTCTACCAAGGCTTTATATTCCTTGAACTTACTGAAAACTTATTTTTTCCCTTTCAAGAAATATATCCAAGTATTACGTGAGAAATCATCTATAAATGAAACATTGTATACATACTCACTTAATGAGATAAAAGACATGGGTCCACATACATCTAAGTGTACTATCTCCAATATTCCTTTGGCCTTGCTCTCATTGTTGGGAAATGTCTTCTTTGCATTCTTTCCTTGTGCACAACATTTGCAAATTCCTTCATGCTTTTCCTGGATCTCTAACAGTCCAAAGACTGCTTTGCTTGCCATCAGTAGTGCTCTGTAGTGCACATGTGCAAGCCTTATGTGCCATAGTTCTCTTGGTTCAATTGACTCATGAACCCATGCTTGTTCAAGCTGTCCCTTTAGCTTGTACAAGCCTCAGTCTTCTTCTCCAATCATTGTTGCATCCTCTATTGTCTTCCATCTAGGCCACATTAGAACTTGGCCATCAAAAACGCAACTCTAAGTCCCTTTGCATCTAGTGCAGATATGGAGAGAAGATTCTTAGTCAATCCTAGAATGTATAACACATCCTTCATCTTTAAGGATTTCCCAGAGTCAAGTTTGTATGAAGCTTCTCCACTCCCTTTTATAGGGTATTTGTAATCATCCCCAAGTTTCACCTTGTGAGGTGAGTCATGTTCAGACATATTAAATAATGATTCCTTACATCCCATCATGTGTTTAGAAGCTCCACTATCCATAAGAGAAACATTGCTTCCATGTGAGATAGTTCTGGTAAGTGATGATATTAGCACATACTCTTCATCTGAATTATCCTTCTCTCTTCTAAATCTTTTGTTTGTTGGTTCATCATCTTCGACAACATGAGCATGGTGTCTCCTTTTCCTGATGGCACAATATTTTGCAATGTGTCCCTTTTCATGACAAGTATAGCATCGAACATTTGAAGGATATATATTGGTCTTATTTTGTTTCTTGTGCTTATTCTTGTTGTGATGAAATTTCTCCTTCTTCTCCTTCTTCTTGAAGTTCTTCCTAGTATGAACTGTGAGAGCTTGATCTTCAATTGCTCCCATATTCTCTTCTCTTGTCACGAGTCAAGCTTCTTCTTGTGCACATTCTTCTCGGAGTCTATTGAAATATATCAACCTCCTTCTTGCACAAATTCCTTGAATGAATGAGTTCCATGATCCAGAAAGACAATTCAAGGTAGTCATTCTCTCCAACTGCTTCAAGTTGTTCTTTGATTTAAGCAACACTTGTGAAGTAAGACCGTATTGTCTCGGAGTTCTGTATCTTCACATTCTTCAATTGGTTCCTCAAAGTCATCTTCTGTTGGATGTTTTTTCCTTCGAACATCATTGTCGAAGCATCATATAATTCCTTCAGTGTCTTGAATGAAGACACATGGGGGATGAGGTGATCCTTAATAGAATCTGCAATGATTCTCTTGTAATTATCCATGCTTCTCTTATGAACAGCCTTAGCCTCATCTCCCTCTGGTTCTGGAACCTCTTCAGTGATGTACTCATCCAAATCATTTTCTTTAAGGATCAGGGAGATTCTGTACTTCCATGCTCAAAAGTTATCAAACCCTCCAAGACTGTCCTGAAGATGAGTATGGTGAGTCATTTTTTCAAATGAGAACCTCAATGGAAATAGAAAAGATTTAGATCTTACCGATTTGAGGTGCCCACCTGGTTCCGGAGCTATTTGAACTAAGGTTTGTTAGAGAAATGTTAATTTTCCAAACTTGGAGTTTGGGAATTCTGTTTGGACAGAAAGATGCACCTTCTTGAGGTGAGTTTCTCAACAAGGTCACTTTCCAAAGACTAAGGTGGGAATCCTCCGAAACTTGATGGCCTAGTTTCTACCGACACCAGTGACATGGTTAAAAATGAAACTTCTTCAAATATGAAACTACTTCCACCAAAATATGTGGCCTACTCAAGTGAGTTAGCCTAGCCCTCTTTTATTGATTACATGTGGAGAGAACACCTTGAACTAGGAAGCCAATTTTCTGCAGCTGCATAGTGCCTTCTTTTAGAGAGGCGCTGATACCATGTTAGTTTTTATAGACCTTATTAGCTTAATTAGGATCTTTGTCTGAAATAATAACAAGTACAACTAGATGCATAAGATATCACAGATACACACGACACAAAGATTTTCACCGGGGAAACCATAAAGGAGAAAACCCCGCAAACTTCCTCAGAATAGTATAGTCACAAAGTCCGTGTCATAAGATGATCAATCCTAGTAATAATAAGTGTTCATCATTTATCTATCTCTCCTCCCTTATATCTCTCTCATGCAAACTTGAGTGAGTGTGAGGTGTGTATAAATGAGGGAGGGCACCTCCCTATTTATAATAATCAAGTGATTGACCTTTTACATGACTGGGCTGACCTGTTTCCCTAAAAGGGCCGACTTATCCTAGAGATAATCCAAATACACATTACATGATGTAACACTGGGGACTATTTCCCCGACTTACAATGGAGGTTGTACCTCAAGGTATAGACACAATAAAGACATCCCGCAAGGAGGAAAATTGATCTCCAATGGGGGTACAAAATACAATGATAATATACATCATAATATCTTCAGAAGATATAAATACATCAACAATTGATCTCACCAGAGGATCACATCCATTGATCCATAGCGAGGGTTAGGGTTTTTGCTTAGCCATTAAGTTAAAAGGAGATTTGGTGGAGAGGATGCATACACACGAGAGATACAAACAAAGAGAAGCAGATGGAGGATTTCATTGAGAAGACAGAGAAATAGTTACCCGAAAGATTCACTGAGCTTCCAGGCAGAGCTAGGCTATACATGATCACACAGAGGGAAGCCGTACCAGTTTGGCAGAGGTAGTAGTACAACCATACAAAATTCGTATAGTTTGACGTTAGCACCGTACATATCTGTACAAATGCGTAGAGGAGGCCGTACTGCTGACGTAGGGGCCATACAACTGTGCTGGGGTGTGCTGGGTTGCTGGAAGTTGTCTAATGTTTCTACTGATGATAATTTCGCCAGGTTGGGTGAATTTGTCTAGTGATTGTAAAAGTTCCATATTTTCATAATACAAAATTCATATCTAAGTGTTGCATCGGTTTTCCCATCTTGGGTTTTATCCGAAGGTTTCCATACCCAAAATAACTGTGTCTATATTATGTGATGTTATGAATGTTTCTCAGTTTTTATATTCTGTTGCAATACTGGTAAATAAGTTCATGTGTGGTTTTCCAGTAACAAATTAAATATACTGTTTAGCCCTAATTTTAGATTTAAAGGAAAATTTACAGTGGTAACATTGCGTCAAGTGTGGATCGACAATTAGGCCTAGACGATATATTGTCATCTCCTTAACAACAAGGTGAGTTCCTCGTAGGGGAGAAAAAGGCACCTATACCTAGGATTTTACCTCCTTGGTCACGGTACATGTATCTAATTTGGGTTTTAACACACTTGCTTGTAGCATGATTTAAAGTACCCTAGAAGGAAACAATGCTACATTTAAAAAACAAGCCTATTGAAACTAAGTTGTTGGGTATTGTTTGGATGCCTAACCCAATCAACCTACCAAACTAATTTTTTGTTTGTGACCTCTTGTGGAGAATTTTAGTTGGTTAACATCTTATAATGGTTTCTCTTAAGGATTTTGTTGTGAATTAAATGCGTGTAAGGGAGGTATTTCATTCGTTCCTTCCTTTCTGATTCACTGAAATCATGAAGAGAATACTTGGTTAGAGAGAGTCTTTAGGTCCCTTAGTGTGTGCTAGTGGGAATACACATGTGATGAAAGAAACTAATATTGTTGCAATTAAGTGAAGTGATAAAAACAAAATGATTATAGTTTGAACTCTAAACATACTAATGATGCTTGCAAAACATAAATGCTATGTGTCCATAAGAGGTATTTCACCCTTCACTCGCTTTTATGATTCACAAATATTGTGAAGAGCATACTTAGGAAAGAAAGGGGATTTAGGTCATTGCTTGTGTGCATATAGTGGATGCTAAACTACTTTAAACTAAGGATGTTCAAAGAAAAAACAACAATCATATAAATTCCCAAATACTAGTGACAACAATGATGTCCTCGGGGAGCATCAAAGTTGGTTACCTAAGTTGATTTTGAGGGGGAATGACCCGTTTACTTCCTAATCTTAGTCTAGGTGGGATAATTACTATTAGAACAACTAACCATTGTTAGATAATTAGTTCCTAGTTAATTAGTGAGTATCTAGTGGGTTGCATATTGTTGACAAAGCAAATAAATGCAAAACAACGCAGAAATAAATTTTACAATCGCTCTATAGCACAAAAGAAATACTCACTGGTGCGTTGTAGCGCGGGGACATTAAGGAAGGGAAGCGTTGATTCGTTCCAGAGAAACTGCGTCGGCGATAGAATGTTAAAATGAACTAAACAATGTGAATGTCAAAGGATTAGTCGCGTGATAGCGACCCATAATTGACGAGAACCATGCTATTATGTAAACTAGTTATCACGATCGAATGGAGGATGAATTTTTGGGAGAGAGGGGATGATCCTCTTCATGTGCAAGACATAAGGTGCTAGAAATTAACTACATAATAAGCAATAACCGAAATAAAAATAAACGAACAAAAATGAATTGGAGTCGCCATTGATATTGTTGTGTGAAATAATGCACAAGAGTGCTTCCACTTTGGGATGGGGCTAGGCCTTATAGGTTGCAACAAGGCCTCAATATTGATCCCCTTATGGGGAGGTTCGTTGGGATGACCCCAAGTGATCCTGCAATAGATTGTTAGAGGAAAANTTTCAGTTTATCATTATTTAATTCATATATCATTGAACTGCTACTAAGGAATCCATATTCCTTAGTAGGTGCTCATTCGCACAAGCTAGGGTGAAAACCATAGCAACAGTTTTGGCGACTCCGCTGTCTGTTTTAATTTAATTTTTCCGTACTGTACTTTCGGCTGTCGTTTTCGGCCGCCGGAAACCGCACTTTTTCTTTTCGCAGTCGCGGCCCAACCGCGCATTTCAGGCCCTAACCTGCGACCAGCCCACCGCTGTCGGCCTTTTTCCTGCGTCTTGGACGCGTCTCTGAACTTTCGCAGTCACGGCCCGACCGCGTCTGTCGTCCTAAAACCCGCGGCCCGACCGCAGCTGTTTAACCAGAAAACCACGTCCCGACCGCGCCTGTTCACTCCAAACCCGCGGTCTGACCGCCACTGTAGCTAAAAACTCGCGATCTGCGCGTGACTGTTGCCTTCAAACCCGCGTCCCGACCGCGCGAGTCCGCCCCATACCCGCGGTCCGCGAACTGTTTTTTGTCCTTGTTTCTGCGCCGAAATCCAACCACTTTGCCTCCATTTTCCTGCACTTGCACAGCCACCTGTTCCACTTGCAGCCCTACAACCATTTCTGTCCCTTGTTTACAGAATTGTTTAAAAGATTTTAGCATTATTTATTTCAGAAAAATTTGCATGATAAAATTTTTTAAAGTTTTTCATACATTATTATTGTTATTGAGGAAGTTGCCCTGGCACTTCTATTTTGGATTCATAACCTCACAAGCACACAATCTATCCCCTAATTCAAGTGAGACCTAAAATCTACTTA
The DNA here is from genome assembly GCA_001517045.1 of Pseudotsuga menziesii. Taxonomy (NCBI): domain Eukaryota; kingdom Viridiplantae; phylum Streptophyta; class Pinopsida; order Pinales; family Pinaceae; genus Pseudotsuga; species Pseudotsuga menziesii. The sequence goes on along the minus strand of LPNX011182534.1, from coordinate 177,595 downwards.
ACTCAACTAACACTATAACCTCATTTGAGGAACACAAAAGAATTTTGTAGTTAGGTAGGATCGGGGGGATAGGCTTCCAATAACACCCCTCGGTTATTTACACGTGAGACATAGTTGTTGTCCATTAGGGAACCAAAATCCCTTAGTATTTTTTGACACGGTCACAACCGGTTTATCAGAGGGCCTCTCCCTTAGGAGGGTTGAAGTCGTGAGATTGGTTCCGGAAGTCTGAGTGGAATACCGAAATCCATTCAGTAACTGAAGGGCTACCTTTCGCAGTTCTAG
>LPNX011182534.1:109355-157635 GCA_001517045.1 Pseudotsuga menziesii | reverse complement strand
AAGCTGTCTGTTGTGGTACCCCAAGCCATAGGAATTTCTCTCCGTAACAGAATTGGTGACTCCGCTGGGGAGTTCCTAGTAGTTGTCCTTTGGGGGTTGTTCTATTGGCATTCAATGAATTTGAATTGCTCTTTCTCTCTTGTTTCTGTGTTGGGTCTGGGGGCATGTATGCCTGGTAGTGTCTGATCGGTGTGAAGTTTGTCTCAGCTTATCTGTTTGCCTTGATTTTATGCACCTTTCTTCATGTACGCGAGTTTTTAACTCACAGTCGCGTATACACGCGGGTTTCTCTTTGATTTCCGCATATACACACGAGTTTACTGCGAATAGTCGCGTATGCCCTTACTTTTTCCTTTTTGTGGAAGTTAAATGGTTTCTGGGTGAATTTTGATGATTGTTGAGTCTCCTTTGGCATTGCCTGAGTTTGTTTATACCTCTGTTTCTGACCAGAAATGTTTTTTTAGGCTAAATTTTTTCTTTTTAAGAAGGTTCTTGTCATGGAATTTTCGATTTTTTGTTTGAGATTAGTGCATTAGAATTCTTTTACCTTAGTGCTTTGCTCGAGTGATGTTTATGTGTGCTTGCAGAGTCTAGGGGTTGTAGAATCATTCTTTTGCTTTTTGCATCTCATTTTATTTCAAAAAATCCAAAAACATTTGCTTATCATCATGCATTGCATTTTGAATTTTGCATTGTACTTGCACTAGATTTGCTTTGGAGTATTAGTTAGGACTTCATATAGGAAAGCTTGCATTCATCATTTGAAGAAAAATTGTGCATTTCACGTAGTAGCATACCCTATTTTCTTGGACACAATGCATTTGCATTGATTGTTAGGTGTGCATTTTACTTCATGTTGTGTCATAACAGCATTAGTTGCACGACCATATCCCTCTTTTGAGTAATAAATCCAATTAAAATCAACGCTAAATTAAAATGAACTATACTCTTTTCTTTTATAGGGTGCACCAACAAGCTTAGGTTTTAGGATCTTGGAATAGTTCATTGTAAGTAAATTCTCCAAGATCACTAAACAACAACATGTATGTGTCTGTTTAGGTGAGTGTGTGAAATCCTTGGTATAACCAGTGTTTCTCAAGATCCTCCTTTTAAAAGGGAGTTAAGCACGAGGCCGTGTGAACGGTTATTGATTGGGATGACCCCTAGTCATAATTGAGTAGCACCAAAGATATTTCCAGGATTGTCTTCGTATCTGGGGGCTCTTTCGAGAGTTTCAGGCTTTGCTACCCTGCCCATACGATCAATCCCGCTTGTGATTGTCTGCCTGAGCATTGATTATATTGAGGTGACCTTAGTGGCCTTACCTAGGATATCGAGGGGGTACTTTGCAGGGGTTATTCTGCGGGTGTCCTGACGAGGTTGGGGTCGGACAGCACAGTCGCTTTACGCGTTGAAGCTGAGGGCCACAATAATTGGTTACGTACCTCTGCTTGTTGTGTATGGGAGTCTCAAGCCTCTCCTAGGCTGGGCATACCTTCTTCATTCGGGAGCTCACTTATCCAGCCCTTGTTTGCTTGGATTTGGCTTTAGATTTTATTAGTGATTGCTCTGTGCACGATAATTAGCCTAGGGTTTACGTAAATAGAGAGTCTTTTCTATTTTTTGAGTCATTGTGGATTCGGGTGCGGCTCCTCACCGTTCTCGTCGTTTAGTAGGACTTCCACCTTCTACTTCTCCTCCTCCTTTGGGAGAGAGACCTAGACACTCCAGGCAGACTGTTTCACACATTGATTCACACACCATGGGAGACCATTTAGAAGGTATTCCTGAACCACCATCTCCCATTCGTGTAGACGATGGGGAGTTTACTCCTACTTACGATCCTTCACCCGATTTGGCTGAGTTAGGTCCTATTATTTCTGAGATAGGAACCATGCATGATAGACCTACTCACTTTAGGGTTGATTCCCCATTGATGCGTTACCAGTATGGAATGCCGGAGGACACCGAGACTCATTTTGAACCCGCCAACACTAGCTATGGTAGTTATGGTATGTCTGGTTTTCCTACGCATGATTTGGCATTTCATGTAGAATCTGACTTCGAGCCTAACACTATGCGTGGGGGCACTCTCATTCCTTACCATGCGGAGAGGTTTGGGAGCACTAGTCACATTGCACCTTCCATCCTAGTGGTGGAAGTTACATCACATATCCCTCCTAGGCCTAGGGTTAGTGATCCTATTAGGATACCAGATCTGTGACGAGTGACGATAGGGAACAACACGTACATTATTACTCAGATTCCTTCATCCTATGTCCCTAGTTCTTCAAATGTTCACCCTCCACCTTATTCACGTGGTCCTTCGAGTCGGCACATGGCTACGAGTCAGGTCCGTATTGCGGTTACTAGACCGATTGTGTCTCAGGTTTACATACCACCCGTTGCTTTGGGAGGTTATGTTCATGCTTCTAGAGGTCATGTTACTACTTTCGAGGCATATATCCCTACTTCCGGTATGTATATTCCTACTTCCGGAGTGTATCTTCCTACCTACGGAGTGTCTCATGAGACATCGCATGCGATGACTTATGAGCCTTATTATGGGATGCAGTATGGACAGGGTCCACCATACTATGGTGCTTCCATGCCACCCTATACGGGTCATATGGGAGGAGGGCACTATGGCCAAGGCCATGGTGGTAATCAGACCTATATGAATCAGGGAGCGGTCCATCAACCTCATCATCCTAGGCTCCCTTTCCTTGCGACGCTCAATCTTCCTGCTTGTCGAGATTGACGAACGATCCTGTAGCTCATGACCTGGCTTGGACGGCTGTCCCTACAAAGCTTCCTTCGGACATACCTAAGTTCGAGGGCAAACAGAGAGAGGATATGAGCGAACACGTTACTACATTTCACCTATGGTGCTCTTCAAATTCCTTACATCAGGACTCAATCCATTTGAGTTTCAACGCACCCTTACAGGGCCTGTCGCGAAATGGTATATAGAGTTACCTAGGGGAGCTTTCACTTTGTTCGATGACCTTGCGATGACTTTTCTTAACCACTTCTAGCTACCAGTGTGTTATGACATTGGTACTGAACTCTTGTCGAAATTTCGGCAAGATAAAGCCACACATATCTCAGATCACATTCAAGAGTGGCGTAGACGGAAGAGGTTAATTAAAGCCTTTATATCACCGGAGTTCCTCCTCGAGTGGTTCCTCAAGTCGTTATTGCCGTATATAGCGAAGGATGTTTCTACATCTGGAGTGCAGAATGAGGAACAAGTGATTTTTAGGGCACAGGAACTGGACTTGATCTATGCTCAGTCCGGTTTGTTATATGAGATTATTCCCAATGCTTCGCGTTCCAGTTTCGACCCCAAATTCAAACCTAGACCACATGTCGATGGCATTGTGGGTTGTGCAAGTGCAAAACCTGCAGATTCGGTTGCAAAACAAGTCAGTCAATTGTCAATCAACCAATCTGCTTCGGGACAAGCTATGGCTTCGTCTCAACCCGCCCAAACGACGAGTGTACTTTCTGTGCAATCGTCAGACCAGAAGGGAAAACAACAGCCCGGACGGAATAGAAAAAAGGGTAAAAATAATCGTAAGGGTGGGAATAAGAATGAGAATGCTAATAGTAATGACAAGAATGGCTGGAATGTTGGGGGGCACAAGCAAGCTAAACTTAAGGTTAAGTTCCCTTGCAAGTTATGTAAGGACGATCACCTCACTTACTTGTGCCCTCGTATTGAGGAAGCTTTGAGATTCTTGGCACAGGGCCCAGCTGTGCTAACTAACCCTTTACCGCACAATGAAAATATGAACTCGAAGTCCCATGACCAGTCTGGTGGTGATCAAGATCCACTGGAGATTAGTGGTCGTGGTTGCATTAACATGGTCCGTGCTGCGAAAGTTGTGACCTGTGCGAAAGATTATGGTTCGTCACAACCCAGCCCAGGCAAAGAGCCCGATCCACCAGGGTCCCCTTTGTGTATTGAGAAACCTATGGATAAACCTGAGACTGCACCTCACATTCCTAAGGGAGTCCTTAAGCATTCAGGGCATAATCCAAATGCCCGAGCCGCCCAGAAATATTCAGTTGTTGGGGATTTGGGCCACACTCCTTGTGCGATGTTTGCATTGGAATTGCTTCAGAGTTGTCCTTCGCAAAGGAAGGCGTTGCTTTCTACCCTTGGTGTGAACGATGATGATTCTTCCTCCGTGATAAAATTTGAAACCGTAGGACTTCAGCCTCACTTGCCCTACTATGTGTCTCTTTTGATTCACGTAGAATGTCTTAATATGATCGTCAAACGCACTGTGATTGACAAGGGCACTGCTGCTTCTGTGATGTATTTATCCTATTGGAAGGGTCTGGGTTCCCTTGAGCTATCTAAATGAATGACCATGTTAACTGCATTCGATGGGAGATCGTTTAGGCCACACATCATCCTTCCTTCCCTTAAAGCCCGTTTGGGAGGGAAGACCATTGCGATAGAGGTCGAGGTGGTTGATGCGCCCCTTGACTACAATCTCTTGCTGTGTAGGAACTGGATGTACAGTATGCAAGCCATTGCTTCTTCCCTATTCCGCGTTGTATGCTTTCCACATAACGGGAAGATCGTGACGATTGATCAAACGACATTCAAGAATATGTCTGTTACTGCATCTTCAGGAGCTTCGATCCCGATCATTGAACATTCTCAGCCGGTAACTGGGAGTGTGGGTGTAGGCATGTATCCATCCGTCATGGGAAGCTTTAGTTGTCCTGCACCGATCCTTATGATAGGATCTAGTTTCGATGAGGCTTCGAAATCTATGAGATCGGTTTCTTTTTGCACGAGTCATATGGAAGATCCTTAGATTATTCCTACACCAAGTACTTCGAGTGAGCCCGTTGTGATGGACATGCCATTTCCTGCAACTATGATAGCTTATCAAACTAATCTCAAGTGTGTTGCAGAGCCTAGTCCTTCCTCTTCGCAGACGAAGGAGGAGGACCCTTATGTGCTGTCGGCATGGGTAGTACAGTCTTCTCATGCACACGACTACCTTGATACAGTTTTCCCTTCAGATGAAGTGATTATCGAGGCTATGTCAGGAGTTAAGCCACCATGGGAGGAACTCCACCATAGATCGTACTTTCTTCCAGAGCTTCACCACTTAGAGCGTGAGGATTTTAGGGTGGTTCTTAGTCAGAGAGTTGGTAGTCCTATGGTTCCATTAAGCTCTCCTGGTCTGATGGCTGATGGAAACATGGCGAACATATCTTCAATGATTCCTATCAATATCTCTCACAATCCTGGCATGATAGAGAATGTCTATATTGGGGCGGAATGTTCCCATGCTGAGATTCTAGAATACACCGAGCTATTTAAGGAATTTCGTGATATTTTTGCTTGGTCTTAGGACAAGATGCCAGGTATTGACACTCGTATTGTCGAGCACAAGATTAAGACTTACCCCAACGCTAAGCCTGTTAGACAATGTTTACGTGCGGTGAATCCTAGGAAAGCACCCGCAATTAAGGCAGAGATAGAGAAGCTGTTGAAAGTTGGTTTCATCTATCCCATTCCCTTCACGGAGTGGGTTTCAAACCTCATTTTAGTGGATAAGAAGCAGGGAACGATCCACATACGTATTGATTTCCATGATTTGAATCGTGCCTGTCCTAAGGACAACTTCCCCACACCATTTATTGATCAGATTTTGGATGAGTGTGCAGGTAGTGAGGTGTTTTCCTTCATGGATGGCTTTTTAGGATATAATCAGATACAGATTAAACCTGAGGACCAACATAAGACTGCATTTATTTGTCCTTGGGGAACGTTTGCATATTGGAAGATGCCTTTCGGCCTTAAAAATGCCAAAGCTACATTTCAGCGGGAAATGACCTTGATCTTCCACGATCTCAAGTCAATTATCGAAGTATTTTTGGATGACCTTGCTGCTCATTCTCGCATGAGAATGCATCATCCCTATCACTTGAGATTGGTATTGAAAATATGCCGACACTATTCGGTTAGATTAAATCCTCATAAGTGCATATTTTGTGTGAAGTCAGGGCATTTGTTAGGATTCATCCTTTCTAAAGAGGGTATAAGAGTCGACCCTTTGAAGGTTGAGGCAATACTTCAATTGTCTCCCCCGAAGAATATTCGTCATCTTCAGTGTTTGCAAGGCATGGAAAAATTCTTACGAAGATTTGTTGTCAACTTTTCCAATTTGACTTGAGGCTTCATGCGTCTCTTGAAGAAGGACACCCCCTTTTATTGGGATGAGTGAGCCTATGAGTCCTTTGATGCACTCAAGTGAGCCCTAGCATCGGCCCCGGTGATTAGTCCCCTAGACTATAGCTGTGATTTTCTATTATATGTGTCCGCGTCATTAGAGATGATTGGTATGATTTTGGTTCAAGAGGATGAGGAGCTCCAAGAGCATGTCATATAATATTTAAGATGGAACCTTATTGACGCAGAGATTCATTATTCTCATGTCGAGAAGCTTGCTTTAGCTACAGTACATGCGATTCAACGGTTGAGACATTATATTCTCCTTCTCCAGACCTTGGTTGTAGCCCATGTCAATCCGTTTCAATTTGTCCTCACCAGAAGGATGATTGGGGGAAAATATAATAAATGGATTGTCATTCTGCAAGAATTCGATCTCGAGTTTGTTTCGGCAAAATCGAAGAAGTCTTTAATTTTTGTAGAGATTATATCAGATTTCCCGAGCGAGGCCGAGGAGTTGGTTTGTGAAGATATGTTTGTCGATGAACACATCTTCTTAATCTCAACGTTAGACCCATGGTATGGGGATACCATAGTATATTTACAAACATTGAAAATCCCTACTCACCTCTTGCGAGATGAACGACGACAATTACGTCATGTCTTTAAGAACTACCTCATAGTGGATAACACTTTGTACCGCCATGGGGTAGATTCCATTTTACGACATTGTTTAACTCATGAGGAGGCTGAGGTAGTGCTGAATGATTGCCATGGAGGGGCGTGTGGTGGTCATTTATCTAGGCTTTCTATAGCTCAAAGGATTTTAAGAGCGGGCTATTTCTGGCCATTGATCTTTACAGATTGTGTTGATGCGGTCAAGAGGTGCCACCCTTTCCAGGTGTTCGCACATAATATGCGCTCAAAACCTGCCCCGTTACATCCCATTATCACCGTCGGTCCCTTCACTAAGTGGGGGCTTGATTTTATGGATTGCAACCCAGCTTCGGCTGGGGGCACCATCATATTATAGTGGCTGTTGATTACTTCACGAAATGGGCTGAGGCTATGCCTACAGTAAAATCCGACGGTGAGATAGCCACCCACTTTGTATTAAACCAAATTATTACTCGGTTCAGGATTCCGAAAGATCTTGTCACTGACCATGGCTCACACTTTCAGAACCGTATGATGGAAGATTTGGCATCGAAGTTAGGGTATAAGCAAGATCATTCCTCTTCTTACTACCCTCAAGCAAATGGACAGGTAGAGGCAGTGAATAAATCGCTCAAATCCATTCTCCAACGAGCCATTGCGCAAAGCAAGAATAATTGGCACATCATGTTATATCCTTCTTTGTGGGCATATCGAACCGCTGTTAAGACTGCCACTAGTTTTTCTCCATATCAACTTGTACATGGAGTGGAGTTGATATTGCTGGTTGAATGCGAGATTCCTTCTTTGAAGCTAGCTGTAGAACTCTTACCGGACACTTCACCATTGGAGGAGCGTTTGGTTCACCTTGAGCAACTTGATGAGCAGCGTTGGGATGCCCTGGTGGCTCTAGAAGTCAATAAACGTCGCGTAAAGGCCCAATATGATAAGTCTGTCCGTCCAAGGGCGTTTAGTGAATGAGAATTGGTCCTTTTGTGGGATCAACCGAAAGAACCCTTGGGGGCAGGGAAATTTAATCCTATGTGGCATGGTCCTTATGTGGTTAAGCGTCTGTTAGAGAAGGGTGCGTATGAGTTAGTGGATTACGAAGGAACGACCTTGACGGAGCCTAGAAATGGGCTCTATCTTAAGAAATACTATGCATGATCTTCAACCAAGGCTACTTATTGTATATTATTGTACATTTTTGCATAGTTAGGTATTTTTCTTATCGTGATCGGGTTTGTGATTAGTTTTCGTTTCTTTTGGCAGATGTCAATGGAATCTTCCACCTACATAGGATTTGCGGATGGTGCAAGCCGTCACACTCAATACTCAGCCTCTGCTGCTTGGGTTATTTATACTCCTATGGGTCAGGTACTGTCTTTAGGAGGCGTATGTCTACAGACATCTTCCAACAACATTGCTGAATACAGTGCCGTTATCGAGCTTCTACGGGATGCCATTTCAAATGGTGTTCTCTCTCTTGAGGTACATCTTGATTCGGAGTTAGTAGTGTCACAGCTCAATGGTTTGTACCATGTTAGAGATCCGACATTATTGAGAAGATTCTTATGTGTGAGATTGTTACAACGACAATTTGACAATATAAAATATATACATATTCCAAGAAATAATAATCAAGTTGCTGACTCATATGCTAACTATGTGTTAGATTGGCATTTGTTTCATTCACAATAAATTAATCACAAGCACAATTTTTACACATGTAAATAAATAATCGATCACCATAAAACTTTTTATATACATCCAAAATGTGATAATACATAGTGTCATGATACAAAATTGGGGATTTTGAGCCACCAACATATAATACACGGTAGTACAAAATGTATACACTCCCAGGTGTCTAATCTTGTGGAGGAGGAGGAGGGTTGTGATCATGGAAGGTCACTACGGCTCTAGCTAGCCGTCGAAATAATTGCACCCATGTGCATGGTACACCCACCACCTACCGCTGCATAGACTTAGGCAAGTCCTCGACTTGCGCCATGGGAACCCTATGTGTTAGTCTCACAAAATTGGTATGAATGCTCTGGAGCGTCTGCTCCGCATCCACACCCGTGATGTCATCTCCTCTTCCCCTTCGTCTATGATGAGGGAAGCCTTTTGGTCACCGTGGTCCCACATCTACACACAAATGGTAGATGTCACTATGTATTGTCACGCAAAAATATGTCTTTTTGATTCCATATAATCAAGAAAACACAAAAAAATTAAATAACTCAAAAAATTTAAAAAGAGAGGGTCGAGATTCGTTACCTATATCGCCATATGCCGATCCTGGTGGTAGCGACATGTCCGGGTCCCCTCGGAAATCTATCCCTGCATAGGGGTAGTCATCGATAGCAACTATCTATTGTCGCCACCACGGAAAGAAGTCAGCTAGATATGGGTTGGCCACCCTACCACCCCCCAGTATGCGCATAGCATCTGCCCAACGTCGTTGGGATGGATCTCGAACTCTGTGAAGAGGAACGTCCACTCTGGGGCTCAATCCTGGAACACGCTCGAAGAAAAACGTGCTTAGAATACTGCTAAACCCGAAGTTATGCACTCTACCTGCCTTACACTCACTAAGCTGATGTTTCATGTTGCTCAGTAGTGTAGTGCTCCAGTCATAAATCGTGGGTCTCATGCACTCCACTGCATAGAACATCAGAGGCTGTGAGGCCTGGTGGAGTGAGGCCAAGCCTGTTATCCTGTCCAATGTCAATAGTATGGCCTTTAGGCCTAGCACCTGTATAGCGTTGGTAGGGACCTGACTCCCCACCTTCTCTGTGTCTGGATAGCATTACACTGCAATGTACTCGTCGATAGTTAGGTGACCTCCTAGCCCACCATGAGAACGAAGGTTCACCACTTCCCTTCGTCTAGAAAGCCCAGTAATGAAGTATATTTCCTCCACCTCTATGGTGAGGGACATCCCATCTATCTGGAAGGACTCCGAGTCTGGATCCCAGTAATCCACCAGCATCTGTAATAGTCTTGGTTTGGCCCTCAAACCACCAGGACACTAAAACTTGTAGAGTCCACATGCACGTAGAGCCTGTTGAGCCATTAGATTCACCCTTACTACTTCCTCTACCTCACCGTGTTCACGCTCTCTCCACTCTAGGACCATCATGCACAAGAAATTGCAAATTTGCCCATTATATTATTGAAAAAACCTTATGTGTGGCCTCATACATGACTGTTTTCAAAATAGTTGCGTATGTACCCGGGTTTGAGGCCATTTTCCGTGTATATCCAGCCCTATACGTGAAAAAAACCTCGATTTTCGTGTGGGACGCAGCGCCCATTTTAGGTTGGCCTAGAAAGCTTAATTGACAATGGAATTTCATGAAAATTGCATCAAAATGAAAGAGAACAACATGGGTAAATACCTGGAAGAAACGGTAGTGGATTCCACCAGCTGGATCTCCTGGAATTCACTGTTGAAAATCAGAGCTCAAATGGGTAAAAGTTTCAAATGTTTTATAATATTTTGAATTGTTTACTATTTATAGAAAATTTTCAAATATTTGAAAATTTTTACCCCCTAATCGATGGATCCTCTCAAGTGTTCGACCTCAACACATTTATTCACACTTGTTAGTTTTCACTCTAGTACCTTGATTCCCATTTCATTATCGGTGGGTGATCTCGCGTCTGTTAATGGTATACATTAATGACCGGTATTCAGACGATGGAATACTATGTTTGACCTCGACACCTCTATTTGCATAGTAGGACATGTACTCATAGCGGTTTGTGTAGAAGACTTTCCAGATTGGTGGCATCTTTTATATGCTACCTCCTTGATCGTGCCAGTGTTCATGAGATTTCAGCTCTCATGACTTAATTCCAGTATATGGTAGATATTTCCAGCCACCATGGATATTTTGATCTGTTATATATCTTCAGCCATTACGGAGATCATGGTCCTTTGTATATATTCATCATGGAGATTCTGATCTATGTATATTGTACGTGGCAATGACCACTTATGTGATATCTTGTATCATGCCTATTCATGGCCATTGTACTCTTATGTATTCAGGACTGCTATATGTATTTGCAATTATGTGCAAAGTTGTATTATTGTACTATGCTGATTGGGTGGCTGGTCTTCCATTTGGGATCCTTCATCACTCCACTTCTGGGATGGACTTATAATGTATTTTGGCCATCGTATGACCCCTCTGACCTCACACATTAGGGGGCATCTGTTATAGCTGATTTCACCACTCCAGGTGAATCACACTTTGTATGGCCTTCCCCCGTCCCACTACAAAATCCTTAGACCCCATGGACCATTTTTTGTCCTTTGATGTTTCCCTGACCATCCATAAAAACATGAGAAAAATGATACACGTGACTTTTAAACCTATAAGCGCGTATATACGCGGGTTTGACCACTAAAACTGCGTACATCGGGATGTGTACAAAATCCAAATCCTTTTGGAGTTTTCCTTGACATGGATCCGACTCACTTGACTCCTGGCCTTCCCTATGCCTTGAGATCGCTCGGATTCGACCTTTCATTACCCCTTTGAAAAGCTATATAAGGAACTCCTTGGTACATTGAAGGCATAAGAGAGAATTGAGAGCAAAGCAATTATAGTCCATTGTTGCTGGAACTTATGCTTGAGTCCGCATCCCTTTGTCCCTTGGAGCACTGTTGTGTTCTTCCCAAGCTTGCCTTTTGCTTGTGAGCTTGCTATCTAGAGATGGAGGATTGAAGTGGTGGAGGCCCAAGTGGGGGATACAGTTTCTCCGGTTCGCAGACATGCCGACATAGGTTGTATCTTGTAATCTCTGATTTATATTAATAGAAATATCTTTTCCTGTCCAATAATGTGTGTTTGAATGAATATTTTATCCATTGGATTATGTCAAATGCTTATACATTATTGATTATATATGCTAGAATAGATCTAACACCATGATATATAGAATGCTTGTATTGTTTACTTGTTGTTGAGGAAGTAATCTATCAATTCAAGCTGAAGTTGGAAAGCTCAATGGGGATCTACTTCAACTGTCCGGAATAAGGTACGAGGTTTGATCCTTTAGTGTTAGACTTTTAATTTCTATTGCATATTGGAAAGGATTGATTTTTGGAGTCAAGCTGTCTGTTGTGGTACCCCAAGCCATAGGAATTTCTCTCCGTAATAGAAACAAAGCAAAAGAAATAAAAATATAACAAAATTTAAATCAAATAGTAGAGGGTGAGAAAATGCAAACTCCAACAACCAATGTGATCTGAACCACTTGTATATCCTAATGATCAAGCTAATACAACACCTTGGATAGGTGAGCTCCAAATGGAGGCAAACACTCTTCCTAAGGGAGGCCTATCTTAGCCACCAAAATGCTTGAAGTGTAGATAATGAACTATTGGGTGAAAATAACACTTTTCCCTTGAGGGAAGGAGGCAAGGGAGATTTGGAATGCTTAAGAAGAGGGAAGAGGTGAGCTAAGGGGAAGCTAATTCACATTTCCAACAACATAACGTTTCTCTTGAATCTTCTTACAAATAGCATTCCCATGGATTTATTTTATAGACCAAGAGGTGACCAAGAAATGAAAAGCTCATAATGTGAACCCATGGATTCATGGTTTGAGCTCCTAAGTACACCAAGAGAGCATTTAAGGCAACCAAGTGTGTGAGAGGCCAAATTTGAATTCAAATGGGTAACTGGAGCTTTCATGATTCATCAATCGATCATTGGTGGGTGAGATCCCAATATTTGTGTTAGTAGCATGAATCTCGAGGTATTTTTTGCGTTGCGACATGGGTGTTTTTATGGAGTCACACGTTGTAGCACGAGTTGACAAAGTTAAAACTACACTATTGTTGATGTTGATTGTTTTTGGGCCATTTTGGGTTGAATATGCTCTTTGGATCTTGTGAAGATGTCTTCTACTGAGTGCATGTTGTATGTTGATGACACTTTACTGTGTGAATTGTGAAATTGTCGCAAGTGTGTGAGTTTTTCATGATAACAATATGCTTATACTAACACTTTAGCAATTACATTATCATATAAGGGACAAATAAGGGTCAACATTCAGTATGGAGAATGCACATGATCCTTATGTAGCCGAAACAGATGCCATGAGAGAATATATGCATGTTGAGAATGTAGAGACAAAGTCTAATAGTTGAATAAATCAAGTAACTCCCCTAGATACTGCAGAAACCATGAGAATCATAAGAGTGTGATTACAAAGTTGTAGAGCAAATAATGAGAGGATGACTAGAGATTAGGAAGAATAAATCCAATTGAATGTAGACATGCTCCAAATTTTAGCCAAAGGAATACATGCCATGGGAAACACTTAAGAAATGAGGAAAAGAGTGGGAGTAGCTCAAGGAGGCATTCTCATAATAGGTCCCATAACTCAAGAAGGATTTCTCGAGATAGGACACATACTAAATATTTTTCTTCTAGTGGTTTTCTGCCTCTAAAGACTCCACTGAAGATTCAAGCTCGCTATCTCATAAGCATAAAGGGAAGAGGCCTTTAATAAAAAATCACTTGGGGAATTTTGGAAATCCAAACCTCCCAATTTTGATGGTGAAGTAAAATTTGGTTAAGGAGCTAAGGCTGTTAAATTTCCATATGCTTAGCTAAGACATTAGTATTTCATTTCATTTTCATAACAAAAGCATATAAACAGGATCACTGAAAGATAGACAAGCACAACCATACAAAAGGAACACAAAGATTTATCCTGGGAAAACCCTAAAGGGAAAAACCTAGCAAAAGCTTCCTCAATATAGATGCCCCAAAAAGATAAAAGATAAACCGGCAAGGAGATCAAAGCCTGATCCTCCTCCTTCTCTAGCTACTTCTCTTCTCCACTAATGCGCTATACAAGTGAGAGTGTGTGTCGCAAATGAGGAGAACTACACCTCTATTTATATTCATCCGTTCACTTAAGTTAACTCATTTGACATGTAGGCTCGAGTTAAATAATGTAGGCTCGATTTACACATGTAGGCTCAAGTAACCACACTGGGGTGCTGATGACCCACCTTTACAATTAGAGGGGACTACCTCATGACTCTTATTAGTTCTTCCGATTAGGAGCATCGGGGTACAATGTAATACAAGTGGTTCTCCCAGTAGGACCATCGGGGACCACAAACGATACATATAGAATATTCTTTGAACTTACAATATTTCAACACTCCCCCTTAACGAGAAGGGTATTCTACAACAACATCATCAACAACAAGAGTAGAGATAGGGGACATCATCAACATCAGCAGGGTAACACATCTATAAATCATTGGAAGCTTTTCAACATCATGTAGTCTTAATATTCAATCCTCAGTCTTCATCATCAGCAACATCTTCAGTCTTTGATCAGCAACATATTCAGCATTTTGATCTTTCAATTAGCAACGACATCTTCAGCACTTGGACCTTTCGATCAGCAACATCTTCAGCACTTTGACTATTCGATCAGCAACAACATCTTCAGCATTTTGATCTTTCAATTAGCAACGACATCTTCAGCACTTGGACCTTTCGATCAGCAACATCTTCAGCACTTTGACTATTCGATCAGCAACAACATCTTCAGCATTTTTACCTTTCGATTAGCAACATCTTCAGCACTTTGACTTTTTGATTAGCAACAACATCTTCAGCATTTTGACCTTTCGATCAGCAACATTTTCATCACTTTGACTTTTCGATCAGCAACAACATCTTCAGCACCTTGACCTTTCGATCAACAACAACATCTTCAGTACTTTGACCTCTCGATCAGCAGCAACATCATCATCATCATATTTTGATCTGTAGATCATAATCATCATCACATTCTAATCTTTCGATCAGAAAAATCATCATCATACTCTGATCTTTCGATCAGAAACATCATCAACATAGAAACATCATCATCATACTCTTATCTTTCGATCAGAAACATCATCAACATACTCTGATCTTTCGATCAGAAACATCATCATCATACTCTGATCTTTCGATCAGAGACATCATAATCATAGTGCGTCATCATCATACTTTGATCTTTTAGATCAGTACGTCATCATCATCATACTCTGATCTTTCGATCAGTATGTCATCATGATCATACTCTGATCTTTCGATCAGTACGTCATCATCATCATACTCTGATATTTCGATCAGTACGACATCATCATCATCAGCAACAACCTGCAATCCACAACTCAAAGACAAAAAGTCTTTGGATCACTTTTGGACTTAAAGTCCAGGGATGATACAATCCCACCACATTCTCGACAACCGAAGTTACCGGATTGATTACGGGAGAATCCGTCCCTATCACTTTAGGACTATGTCCAAGGATGATGCAATCCTACCACATTCTCGACGACCGAAGTCACCGGATACAATTATGGGATAATCACTCCCTATCACTTTAGGACTTGAGTCCAAGGATGATGCAATCCTACCACATTCTCGATGACCGAAGCCACCGGATACAATTACGGGATAATCACTCCCTATCAATTTAGGACTTGAGTCCAAGGATGATGCAATCCTACCACATTCTCGATGACCGAAGTCACTAGATACAATTACAGGATAATCACTCCCTATCACTTTAGGACTTGAGTCCAAGGATGATGCAATCCTACCACATTCTCGACGACCGAAGTCACCAGATACAATTACGGGATAATCAATCCCTATCACTTTAGGACTATGTCCAAGGATGATGCAATCCTACCACATTCTCGAGGATCGAAGCCACCGGATCTATTATCGACAGATGTCCCAGGATGATACAATCCCATCACGTTCTCGATGACCGAGGTCACCGAATCTATTATGGACAGATGTCCCGGGATGATACAATCCCTCTTCATTCTCGAGGATCGAGGTCTCCGAATAAATTTAGGGCAAATGCCCAGGGTTGATACAATCCCACTGCAACATCACTACTCCCCCTTTCGAGGAAGGTCTTTCCGAACAACACCAAGCTTGTCTCGAAAATGTTCAAACTCTACTCGAGGCAGAGGTTTCTTCGGTACATCATCATCTAAACCATCATCATCTACACCTTCAGTATCTGAATACTGATCTATCACCATCTGTATCTCCAGTATGTGAATACTGAAAGCATCATCATCTATATATTCAGTATAGAAATATGGAATCACCATCATCTGTATCTACAGTATGTAAATACTGAAATATTATCTATATCTTCAGTATGGGAATATTGAAATCATCATCATCTATACATTCATTATAGAAATACTGAATCACCATCATCTGCATCTACAATATCATCATCTGCATCTTATCTTGTATGTAGAAATACCGGATTTCCACGTGTTACGTCGAAACACAGGGTTCTTTGTCATCACAACTATGGTTATCATATAGAATCATTGTAGTGTCCATCTTCAGGTCAAAGAGACCTGATATCAGCTTCTGAATCCATATGGCTTCACAACTTAGTAGAGCGATCTGCTATGTATTCTGCTTCAACAGTGCTAAGAGAAACACTGGACTGTTTCCTGCTAAACCATGAACTCATAGCAGACCAAAAGCATATACCTGATGTGCTTTTCCTGTCTGAGATACCTCTAGCCCAATCTGCATCTGTGTAGCCATACAATCTATACTCATGGCTACCATCATAGTATAGACCAAAGTCTATAGTCCCTTTCAGATATCTCATCACATGTTTTGCAGCTACTAGGTGAACCCGTCTTGGTTGAACAAGATATTGACTTAAGGTGTTCACAGCAAAACAAATGTCTGGTCTGGTATTTGTTAAGTACATCAATGACCCAATGATCTATCTGTAGTGAGTCACATCCACTAACTCTAATGAGTCATCAGCTAACAGCTTTAGGTTGGAGTCCATGGGTGTGGCCATGACTTCGAATTCCAACATATTGAATCTCTTCAATATCTCTACCACATACTTTCCCTACTTGAGAAATATTCCTTCTGAACTTTGCCATACTTCCAGACCTAGGAAATAATGTATTAACCCAAGGTCTTTCATCTCAAATTCTTCTGCTAGTTTCTTCTTGCTTTCCATGATTTGTTTCTCATTCCCTGTCAAGAATAAGTCATCCACATACAGTAATAGAATGACAGGTACATCTTCTACAACCTTGTAGGAAAGGTTAGGATCGACTTTGCTCTTGGAAAATCCCATGCTAATCAGGAAACTATCTATTCTTCCATACCAAGCTCTAGGAGCTTGCTTCAGGCCATAGAGGGCCTTCTTCAACTTGCATACTTGATTCCTTCTGCCTTCAACTTCAAATCCTCGTGACTATTCGATGTAAAACTCTTCCTCAATCATACCATTAAGGAAGGCTTGTCTTTACTTCATCATGGAAGAAACTACCATGATAGTTTTGAAGGAAGTGTACCTTGCTTCCTGGAGTAAGTGTCTCTTCAGAATTAATTCCCTCTTTCTGATAGAAACCTCTAGCCACAACTCTTACCTTACTTCTATCAGCAACATATCTTATCTTGCAAATCCATTTGGAAGATACCACGTTCTTGCTTTCTGGTTTGAGTACTATATCCCAAACATCATTATAGTATCATAACATCTTCTATGAGTTTGTCTTCTCAGGTCATCAACATATCCTAGTCTTTTGCATTCAACCTTGAAGGTTGGAACCCACATTAATCTTGGTAAAGTCTCGATCCATCACAAAGCTATCCATCATGTCATACCATGTCGAACTCAGATATAATTTTCTGTAGTCACTCCCCCTGAAGTGGAGTATCATCTTCCCTCTTCATTCTGTACAGGTGGTTCTATGCTTGATATATACTGGTCAATAGAGTATGTCATGTCATAGTCTATTCTTTCTGGGGAGAATCACGAACCTTGCTTTGTACACTTGTTCCATCATATCGTATACATCATTCCCCATGATCAACTGTTATTCTTTTATCATATCTTCTTTCATAGCATTCTTTTCTTCATCTTGAGTTATCTCTTGTACCCATGGTGGTATTCATCCTTCAAGGTGGATCTACCATTCTCTGAAGCACTTTCTTCCTTCATGGTGTCTCTGACCCTGGGAGCTTCAGATTCATGTTTATTGGAGTGAATCTTGAATTGTCATCACTTGTTCTTCGGAACAAGTCTCATCCTTCTTTTCTTGTAGGAGGTTGTTCATGACCTTTCCTACAATTCAAATGCACCAGTTGCATGGTTAGAACTATTTCATAAAACATATGCATAAGAACAAATTCTTATGCATCATGCAACTGTTTAGTCAATACAACATTCATCCATATCTCACATAAACTTTCTAGATGCCTTCCATCTCCACCATGACATTATTGAGATTGTGCACTAATCCAATATGTCGGCAAAGAGGTTTGATAAGTAGCAATGGAGAGTTGTATAGCACCATGAGATACTTACCCATCACATGTATATTAGTAGTATACAGTCATTAATGCAAAAAATACATCAACTGAATATAATCAAATGTATAACAAGACAATATCATGAAATGACAATTGAATACTTATCTTTATTTGTTTCATGGGTATACTCCTTCTTGAGTCTTCAGCTTCATCATCTTCTTCATTCATGATAGCATCGTTTCTTATCCAAATGTTGAGGTGGATAAGCAGTTCTTCAACAGTTGAGATCTTCATATTCCTCATTGATTGAGGGATCTTCTTTGGAATATGAGAACTTGATCTTCAGAGACGAGCTTCTTCTTCTTCCCAAAGTCTGCTGAAAATAATCACTTCCTTCTGGAACAAATTTCTTGAATGAATGAATTCCATGATCCTGGGAAGCCATTCAAGGTGGCCATCACCACTTCTGCATTCTTCACTTCTTCTTTCCCCGCTTGAAGTTGTTCTTTGATTTGAGAGATCCTTATGACTGCATGGTCTCTGCATTCTGGATCTTCACATTCTTCAGTTGGTTTCTTAAGGTCATATTCCGATCTATGTTCTTCCCTTCAAATATCTTGGTCAAGGAAACAAACATCATCGATGTCTTTATGGAAGACACTTGTAGTACAAGTTGATTCCTGACTGAATCATCAATGATCTTCTGGGCTTTGACCAAGTTCTTCTTGAGAAAGGCTTCTAGCCTCATCTCCCTCTGAAACTGGAACCTCTATGCTCATGTAGGTGTCCAATCCATTTTCTTTAGAGAGATCATATACTTCTAGGCTTGGAAGTTGTCAAATTCACCAAGCTTATCATCAAGATGATGTGATAGATCACTTTGAAATGAGAACCTCAAATGAACATAGCAAAGGATTAGATCTTACCGATTTGAGGTGTACGTCCTAGTTCTGAAGCTGGCTGATCTAGGGTTTGTCACAGAAAACCTAATTTCAAAACTTGGAATATTTCAGATCTGATTGGCTAGACATATATATCTCTTCAAATGGAGCTGTGCAATGTACTCCATTTCTGAAAACAATGGAGGGAAGCTCCCGGAACAGGAAGCCCTAATTTTCCAATTTCTTCAGCAGAAATGCCTGTTACTGTTTCTATGATATCTATGAAATTTATCCTCCTCTATCTCTAAAATTTTGCACTGAGGTAAACTCGCATGTCCCTGATCCAACACTATATGTTTCATCAGAATTGGTTTCACCGTTTGGGATTTATGATCATTTTCCCAAGGTGACCTGTTACAGGACTGTTCAGAACAACAAAGTTGTACGGAATGCCACGTGTCACTGGTTCATCTTCTGAGTCTGATATTCGGACCACCAAAATTATAGTCCGTTCCCTTTCTAGAAAATCTTCATGAATTCCATTTGGACCTCTGTATCCCAAAATATTTCAATTCTCCCCAGGTTTCCTGTTTAGGGATGAATTCTGGAAGAGGCTGGAACCCTAACTTGGAGAGAACATATCGCTTGGAATACAGCGAATCTGAGCATGAATTTTGGACAAAATTTTCATCAGGATTTTATCTTCGGCCCCTGCAATTTTTAGCTCCTGATCCTTCGCCAATATTGGAATATAGTGAATGTACCAAAATGTAGCAGTTTTAGTATTTAGGGTTTTTCTAGCTCGGGGTCAAACTAGGGTTTGACTTTCCCAGAGTTTCACCCAACCAAATTTCTTGATCCAGGTCTCTAAACTTCGGTTTTGACAAGGAGAACAATCCTATGCTGGTTTCACACAAAAATTCCTCTTCTGTAGAAAGCCCTAATTTCCACATCAAAAACTGAAAATGCTCGGAATTGAATTCCGCTTCGACAGAAAGATGCGCCCTTCAATGGAGAGTCATCCTAGCATACTTTTGCTGATGGATTGTGGAGAGAGACCCAAAAAGTAAGAAGCCCTAGCTTCTGTAGCTGCACAATGTCTTCTTCTCAGGTTAGCTCTGATACCATGTTAAATTTCCATATGCTTAGCTAAGACATTAGTATTTCATTTCATTTTCATAACAAAAGCATATAAACAGGATCACTGAAAGATAGACAAGCACAACCATACAAAAGGAACACAAATATTTATCCTGGGAAAACCCTAAAGGGAAAAACCCAGCAAAAGCTTCCTCAATATAGATGCCCCAAAAATATAAAAGATAAACTAGCAAGGAGATCAAAGACTGATCCTCCTCCTTCTCCACTATTGTGCTATACAAGTGAGAGTGTGTGTCGCAAATGAGGAGCACTACACCTCTATTTATATTCATCCGTTCACTTAAGTTAACTCATTTGACATGTAGGCTCGATTTAAATCATGTAGGCTCGAGTTACACATGTAGGCTCAAGTAACCACACCGGGGTGCTAATGACCCACCTTTACAATTAGAGGGGACTACCTCATGACTCTTATTAGTTCTTCCGATTAGGAGCATCGGGGTACAATGTAATACAAGTGGTTCTCCCAGTAGGACCAGCGGGGACCAAAAAAGATACATATAGAATATTCTTCAAAGTTACAATATTTCAACAAAGGCTTGGCTTCTTGGGATGAGGAAGTATTTCCAAGTCCATGACTACTATGAGAACATGAATGCAAGGGTGGCTATATTTAGTTTGAATGTAAGAGCATATATATTATGGGATCACGTTCGACATTTCAAGAGAATCAGTGAGAAGAGGATTGTGTGGAAGCAATTAAAGAAGTACTTCAAGAAAAAGTACCTCTTTGATAGGTACTATGATGAGAAAATTAAAGAGACGCATGAGGTTAAAATTGGGACAAAAGAACATGGATGTATATGCCAATAAATTATTGGATTGAGGTTTGTTAAGTATATAAGAGATGATAAAGTCAAAATTTAGTGTTTCATAAGTGGATTACCTCAGTCAGACAAGGACATAATTGAGTTTGATGAACCTCAAAATCTTGATGATGCCACAAGGAATGGCAAGTATTGTTATGATCAAAGAAAAATTAGGCCATGATTCCATAAGGCATGGAAGGACAAGAAAAAGGAGAAGTTTAACCAAAGAAAGAGGGGATACAAGCCTCCTCATTTAAGAAATCAGCAGAGGAATCCACCACAGGGTGTGACTAAGTTTGCTAAGATGATGGGAGATAAGCCAAGAGAGCCACTTCAATGTTGGATATATGGAGAGGACCGTTTTCTTAGAAACCATCCACGTCAAAATGGGAGTGCAGAGCATGTTCATAAAATATGAGAGGTTGAAACTGTGGGTGATGTGGAAAGGACCTTACCTAGAATCTATGTTGCACTAAAAGAGCACCAAGCATATCATTAATCAACCGTGGCTGAGGTTGAAGGTAAAATTTCTAAGAAATCTATTTCTATTTTGATTGATCCTGGATATACTCACAATTATATCACTCCTAAATTTGTTGAGATTTGTGCTTTTAAGAAAACAAAACATAGTAAATCATGGCTGATCCAGCTAGCCACTAGAACCAAGAGGAATGTTAGTGAAATGGTGTAGGAATGTCCATTAGAAATGGATGGACTCTTCGCATGAGAAAATTTAAATATTTTGCCACTTGGCTCTTATGATGTTCTCATGGGAATGAATTGTTTGGAAGCACATAAAGTTAAACTTAATTTGTACAATAAGACCTTCAAATGCATTGATGAAGATGGTGTTGGTTTGCATGGGCAGACCCGGGTTTACTGTAATTAACCAACAACACCCCTAGCTCACTGGCCCTTTCGGCGACAGGCCGCAGAGCGGCCTGAAGTCTCACCCGAAGTGATTCTAATGGGTTGGCCAAAAGACTCAAGTGTCTTTGACCAGGTTCTGTGGCAGCCTGGGTGTCTCGCAACTCTTCTAGCCTGCGAGATCTCTCTCTCTCTCTGCGACGCGCAACTTCCTCTTACTTGCGACAACTCCAGTCCTTATCACATCACCGCGCATCGAGCAACGCGTAACTCCTTCCTACACTGATTCTCAACTTCAGCGCACCACAGCTCCTCGGCTGGTGCGATATCGCCTCCTTGCGATATCCTACCGCTGCGGCTCAGCGTACTCAGTGCTACTCATTCCGACTTAAGGGAATCGATATACAAGGTTGCTTAACTCTGCGACTCTTAACTCTAAGAGCTGAAACATAGATAAACTCTTATACAAAATACTTAAGGGTTTAAACTTGCATTTTATCTTCTATAGTGCTGTAAACTGAATAATGCATACATACATTAAACTGTAAACAAGGCCCATGTGGTAACTGATAGATGCAACAAATAAACACAACACATAAATCAATCACATAACACACAATTTTAACGTGGTTCACCTCCAGGATGGAAGTTACCTCCACAGAACTGTGTTTCTATTATAGCTCAGGGGAAGGTAAACACAGTTTTGCTGCACCGCATATGCAGCTCAAGATCTTCTGGGTAACTCCGTACACAGCCTGGAGCCCTTCTCTCTTAGATCTCTTCTCTACTCTATATTGCACCTCTTACAATATACTCTTCCCTCTCTGTCAATCCCTGCGGATCGTTACATGCATGCTCTATGAGCCAGCTACTGGTTACAGTAAGATAACTACAGCTAATAACAGAACCAGAGCTTGGCTTCTATATAATTGTCCAACTATTGTCTAACTGTCTAGCCCACAAAATAACCAAAACAACCAAACAACCAAAAAACCAACCAACCAAACAACCAACCAACCGTTTTACAATACAAAATATATCCCTTTATAGGCGGCCCGAAGGTCTCACCATTACAACACTGTGGGCTTGTCCCAACATTAACCCAAAACCCTAACTAGTGACAGTCGACATATCTGTACTTGAGGTAGCTGCTTTCCGTCACACCGCAGCTCTCTGTAGTCTTCCATGCTTCCTGGCGCTGACCATGGGTACTGTGCACCGCTTCCCTGCTTCTGTCCTTCATCTTCAATACCTCGGCCTCGTTGCTCCTTTTCCTTTATGAGGGTAGCTGAGCCCTCCTATATTCCGCCACTACCTTCAATGTAGTGGGTGAGCTTTCTATTCTCGGCCGCTCAGGTACTGTTGTCTTCCTTGAATTCTCTGCCCTAAAATTCATGGTTTCCAGCTCTGCTCTGTAGCTAGAACGATGCTACGGTGTCGTAGCTCCATCTTATCTCCTCTCCGCTAAAACTGTCTATCCGCTAAACTGGCAGCTTCTTCTATAGCTCTGGGACCCTGCTCCAACAGTCCCCTAACACTTACTTGTGGCTCGTCCCTGAGCCACTACCAGTGGGCTTCTCCTGTTGTAGCTTCTCCCTGGCTTCCTGTGAAGTCCATTGAAACTTATCCCGAAGTCCTGTGACTTCGTCCTGCATTTCTACGACACGATCTTGTGCCGAGTCAAGCATAGCTTGACTAATACTGGAGTCCTCAGTTACATCAATCTCATTTCTGGTGGCCGTGAAATCCTTAACTTTCTGCTCAACCGTATCGACTATCTCTGCGATTTGCTCCTGATATGGTTGAAGTAGGTCATTGATGTGTATCTCCTGTGCTCTCAACCGCTACGCTTCCTGCTGCAATCGGTTCATCTCCTTCGTCTTTCTCATCTTCTGAAGAGCTACTAAGCTCTTTATTTCTTCCTTCATAGCTGCTATGGTATTCTCTATCTGATGAATACTTTGCTGTATTTCTACTTTCTCAGGAGGCTCTTCTAACTCCGACCATGTGCTCTTCGCATCGGCTAGCACTGACAGTGCATCGTCTATGCGGGATTGTATATGCGTGGAAGTGAGCTGGAAGGCCTCTACTCTGGCTTCCTTGTCTTCTTGGGGGGTGCCTGGTGGTCTAGCCTCGAGCTCAGTGATCTGCGCTTTATGGTCTTCCTCCATCTTGGCCACTGTTTCCTCTAGAGCCTTTGCTCTGTCTGCAACTCTTCTTAGCTTCTGTGGGATAGGCAAGGCAAACTCAATATTACATTGGGGCAACTCCAATGCAATGCTCTGTAAGACTTGAGAGAGTTCTTGATCTCTTTCTTGATATGTTTTTAACTCATCTGCCTTTTTCTGATAGGTGGTGGCGAGTGCTGCATTCTGTTGCTTCAGTTGCGTGTTCTATTTATAAGTCGTGAGCTCTCTACTCCTGAGCTCTGCGCTTAGCTGCTGTTGGATCATCTGCAACTGATCAATGTGAAACTCTGCAAGGTTAACCTCGACAGGTTGCCTGATCTGTATCGGGGCGTCCATCGTTGATGCAGGGAATCAAATGCTCCCTGGTGGTATCAAAACTGTGTTTATGCGATCCGTTGCCAAGATTTCCTCGCGGGAAATCGACTGTGTTGAAATTTCTACTGCGGTCGCCTTTACCGATGGAACCTGTATCAGAGCAGTCTTCTCAGTAATTGCTTTTAAGTACAGAAGCTGCTTTTCTACCACACTCTGTATCTTTTCCTGCGATGACTGCATCGCCTCAAATGAGTCCTTCAACGTGTCATGCGTTCTTGTTGCAATGAGTTCATAATCATCGTCTGTCAATGTGGTTTTTACAGGTGGTTTTGTGACTTTGTGCTTTTTCTTCTTCTGTGCCTCTGGTATCTCTTCTTCTCCATCCTTTGTCATCTGTGCCTCTGATGGCACTTGCTGTAGGTCTTTCCTCTTCTGTCCTGGTGGTGGTACTTCTGCTATATCCTTTGTCTGGGTCTCCACTTTGTCTTTGCCCTTGTCTGATGGGTCTGTCTGTGCGGTCTCTGATGGTAGTGGTGTGGTGTCCTCAAAATCTTGCTTCCATTCATCATCAAAGTCCTTGACAACGTCTTCAACATCCTTCGCTGTCATCCTGAACCAGGAATTAGCCCAATCGTCCCTTCTAGACCTTTTTGGCCTCAGATAGATTCTATGGTTGTCTGCCATAAAATTAAGTCGGTTATCATATATGTCCACAGTCTCCGTACTGATCCGTGGTGTTTCTTGGATGGTTTTCTTCAACAGCTTATAGTATTCATAGAATACTATCATGTTAACCTTTTTCTTTGCTTGGCTGCTGCTATCCCATAAGCTGGCATAGCGCACGCCTCTGGGCGCGCCACTTGCTAGCTATGGAAACTGAGTATGGGGCGGCTCCTTCCAGCCGATGAATGCACATAAGATAAGTAGCCATGAGAAATGGAAAGGGTGGCTTGCTTCATCCTGAGCTGCCAAACAATCTTCCTGAAGCATATTTAATAAAAATAAAGACCAATTGAATTGTTCTCCCTCTGCGACTTGTATGGCCAAGTTGATTACTGATCCTGTGACCTCTTTTGGGCGAACCTTGGTTAACAGTATGCCTACAAGCAGACTGGCTGTAAACCTGAGTGTATCGCCTGTTAGGCTTGTGATGTCATAAGCCCGTCCTTGTCGCTGTAACTTATACTTGGTAACCAGGGATGGTGGTAGCTTAGAATCCTTGGTCTTCTTTGCTGTCTATATCTTGGGGTCTTTACCAGTCTTGGATAGCCCGGTGATGTGGTGTATTAGGTCGACGTTCAGGTCGACCCTGTTACCTAGCTAGAGGTAACCTCCATGTACACACAAAAGTAGGACACGCACCACGACATTAACCTCTGCACCTCGTCCAAAATGAGGTAGTCTCAACAAATTGAGCAGACCTGAGCGCTTAAGAATATGGACATGTGCCATGGGAACATATTCATCTCTACCTGTCCTTGGGTTCTTCTGAATCATAAGATATTGATCCTGCCGGAACTGAGGGTATGTCTTACCATCTCCCAGGTTATAATCTACAAATTTAACAGCAGCAACATATCCTACTATATCTCCATTTTCCTTTACTCGAGAATCTATTGGTGGTATGGGAACAATAAACTTAGCACTCTTGGGAATTTTTACCTCTGGTGCGCCTTCAACTCGTGGCATGATGTAGTCTGCTGCACTATGAACTTCTTCCTCTGGCTCTGAACTGGATCCCTCTATTACCTGAGAGTGGCTCCTCATTTTTGGTGGTTCTCTGGTCTGTGATGAACTCGGCGGGGCACCCTTAGATGGCGTCGTCATAGGAGCTGTAAGGCCACCACGTTTGAACCTTTCCAAAATCGCTTCTATAGGTTCCTCCTCGGACAGAACCCACTCGGTGTAAAATGC
Organism: Pseudotsuga menziesii; assembly: GCA_001517045.1. NCBI lineage: Eukaryota > Viridiplantae > Streptophyta > Pinopsida > Pinales > Pinaceae > Pseudotsuga > Pseudotsuga menziesii. Next base: position 131,271 of record LPNX011182534.1, on the reverse strand, counting down.
TGGACGTGCAATGGCTGCAAACTTTGGAAATCACATCACTCTATAACGAGATTAGCTCTGCACAGGGAAACTGATCAATGCACTCTATAACTCTCGGCTCTTGACTTATTTGCAAATGTAACCCTCCCGAATGACTAATTTCTGCTTTTATGCCGAAGACGATAATCCCGGACGCAACGGTCATCTAGACTGGACCCGTCGGTCATATTAATTGCATGGACAAGATCACACCCATCATCCGATCCTCAATAAATGATGAAATCCGATCAAATTTCCCTCGGAGTGTGTGTACAGCCGTCAGTCTCGTCGAGGATTTACCAAATCTGGAGAATTGATTATACTGCTGCCAAATCCACGGTAAGATATACTGATCATTTCTTCATTAACTGCCTATCAGAAGGCGACTTGACTAGCCCTCTGTTTCCTTGCAAAAGTGGGTACGTGGCATGGGGAGACATTGCCTTGCTGTGATGCAACACCGCATCCTCTGCTTAAAACAAACTTAAGCGCCCTTTTTTTTTCAACTGATGACTTGCGCAAAATGAACCGTCCTTATGCGATTCCTTATACTTAGAATACCTGCCGGTGTAGACTAATTCCCGGTGCGATGCCTCCTTTCAACTACACTGGACATCTGCACCACCATAAGCTGTCTAGGCTAGGACTGAGAGGTGGGGTGGCTGTCACTATAAATCTTGAGCCTACTGCCATTAATCAATGTGGGAAGAAGCTTCCCATTCAGTTTACTGAGCTGAACGACACCTCCCTCTGTAACTTGCTGTATCTGGTATGGCCCCAGCCAATGCGTCTTGAAATTCCCTGGAAACTTAATAAACTTACTATCGTAGAGGAGTACTAGGTCTCCGATCTGAAAGGTCTTACTCTTAATGTGTCTATCATGCCAAGCTTTTTCTCGTGCCTTCTGCACTTTCTGATGGAAGCCGGCGATGAATCTGTCTTCCTCTAAGGCAAGCAACTGTGCTAGCCTTTCATCCACTGTGTCTGTATCAGCCATCCCGGTGATCTGAGCGATTCTTAAACTGGGAAGAATATACTCCATGGGAATAACAGCCTCCTGTCCATACACCAAACTGAAAGGTGTATGTCCTGTAATTTTCTTGCATGTGGTCCTATATGCCCATAATACAACGTTAACTCTGAGGTCCCAATCATTCCTTTGGCTGTTGCAGATATTTGTAAGAGCATTTTCTAAAATCTTGTTAAAGGCCTCCACCGTACCATTAGCCTGTGGGTGGTAGGGAGTGCTCTTATGGTGCTGAATCTGAAATTCTTCCATCAGGGCCTCAATAGTGTGGTTCAAGAAGTGTGTACCTTGATCGCTCATCAAAACTACTGGGCATCCAAATATACTAATGATGTTTTCAAAAAGGAACTGTGTGGCTGTAGCAGCATCACAATTTCTTACTGCTTTGGCCTCTGCCCACCTGGTGAGGTACTCTATTCCAGTGATGATGTATCTCGCACCAGTGCATTTTCCTGGTGGGTTGATAGGACCCACAAAGTCTATAGCCCACTTGTCAAATGCGCGCATCGTAACCTGCGGTTTCAACGGCATTTCATCTTGTCGCGAGGGTTTTCCTACCCTATGGCAGATATCGCAGCATCTGCAGAAGTCCTTAGTGTCCTTATGCAACATAGGCCACCATAATCCTGTAGCTAGGATTTTCTGCGCAGTCAGTTTTCTTGCGAAATGACCTCCAGTGGTTCCTGAATGTGCCTCTCTGATGATAGCGTCTTTTTCATGCGGCATCACACATATGCGCAGGACTTCATCTGGACCTAACTTGTATAACTGTCCTGCAATCAGGGTGAAGTTTGCTGCTTTAACAACCAACTGCTCCTTTTGCTGCTTAGTAAACTCATCAGGTGCTAATCCTGTAGTGAGAAAGTGAGTGATATCAGCATAGTAGTCGTCTGTGATATGGATAGAAAACAGCTGCGCATCCGGCAAATTGTCCTCTAGGTTACTTGGCTCTTCTCCTGAGTCTATCCGTGACAGGTGATCAGGTCCGGCATTCAATCTTCCTGGTTTCACAATGATTTCAAAATCATACTCTTAAAAGAGGAGTAACCATCTGCAGATTCTCCCCCCTAACACTGGCTTATTGACCAGATACTTTAATGCAGAATGGTCAGTAAACATCTTGAACGAGGCACCCAATAGGTAGTGCCTGAACTTCTGCAGTGCATACACCATAGCTAGGCCTTCTCTTTCTGTCGTGGTGTAGTTCTTTTCTGCTATCGATAGCTTTCTACTGGAATATGCGATAGGATGATCAATATCCCCTTGTCCTGGTTGCGTTAAAACAACCCCTAGTGCGATGCCAGATGCATCCACATGTACATGGAATGACTTAGTCCAGTCTGGAAATAATAAGATGGGTGCTGTAACCATCTTCTCTTTAAGGGTGTCTAGGCTTTGCTGGCATTCCTCGTTCCATAGGAATTTTACATCTTTCTTTAACAATTTCTCCATCGGTGCTGTAATCTTTGTGTAGCCTTTGATGAATTTTCTGTAGTACCCAGTATGACCAAGTACTGTCCTCAATTGCTTGACTGAGTTGGGTGCTGGAAGATTTACAATGATGGCGATCTTTGTGGGATCTACCATCAAGCCTTGTATGCAAACAATGTGACCCAACAAAATACTGAATGGTGCACAAAATATACATTTCTTCAAGTTTAGAGAAATATGGTACTGCCTACATTTCTCTAGCATCAGTCTTAAATCTCCTATGTGCTTATCAATTAGTCCAAATACAGTCCAATCATCAAAATAAACTTCTAGGAATTTATGGATGTATTCTTTAAATACAGCAACTACTACTCTAGAAAAGATAGCTGGTGCATTCTTAAGACCAAAGGGCATTACCGTATACTGGAATGAGCCCCATTCTGTTGCAAAGGTGGTCTTGGATCGATCTTCTTGGTGGATTCTGATCTAGTGATAGCCTGAAAAGCCATCAGTGAAGGAGTAGACCTCCTGTCCTCCCACATTGTTTAACACCTCGTCAGTGAACGGTGTCAGAAATGGATCATGAAGCGATGCATCGTTGAGTTTACGTAGATCGACACAGATCCTGATGTATCCTTTAGTTTTCTTTTCTTGTACGACCATGGGACTAACCCATTCGCTCTCTTCTACGGGCTCAATGATGCCTGCTGCTAGCATCTTATCGATCTCATCCTTAACTTTTTCTTTGTAGCGCGGATTTAATCTATATGGACGCTGCTTGACTGGTCGAGCATCCTCCTTCAATGGTATCCTCATTACTCCCAGGTCTCCGACTATTCCCTTCATCTCTGTGAACTTGGTGGGAAATAGGTCTTGATAGTCATGTAGCAAGTCTGCAATATGTCTGACTGTTTCATCGTTCCAATAGTCTCCAATAGAGGCAAACTTTGGTTTTGTGTCTGTGCCGATATTGATCTTTTTAATCTTGATGGGCTCTGTGATTGCTGGAATTTCTAACTATGGTCCCTCAACATCGCGAGTCCCTTCTGACTCTGGAATGTTGGTGTTGCGAGGATCCTTATCCTCTTCCTCTGGTTTTGCTTCAAAGTTATAGCACTCAAGCGCATCTTTTAACTGGATGGTCCACTTAGGCTGAGTCTGTGCTGGTAGGATACAATCCTCAAATATCTTACTCTTTATTTTATCTATGGCCTGGTCAACACTTGGGTACTCACATTCAAAAGCGAAGGTGAGTAGAAAGCTGTCTATCATAAGTGGCCATGTAGTTGTTCCCTTGCGCAGTTCAGTCTCTGTATACCAGTTCCTTGGAACTGTGTCCAAAGTGTGAATGAATCGGTGAATCCATTCATCCTCGGGAATTTCCAACCTATTCTGTTTGCATGCCTGAATATGTGATCTGGGGTCACTTTCTCCTGTGTACTTCTGCTGGACATACTCTCTGTCGATAGAAAATCTGATCGCCATCAATCTCTTAATATCATCCCATTATGCGATATTCTCTTTATGTGCACACCACCATCTTGCAGGTGTGGCTGGTACTGCAAGGTCCATAGCTGCGATCCTCTGCTCGTGAGGAATTTCTTGTTCAAACTGCTTGAGAAAGTCTTGGATATCCGTTAGACCATGGAACGATGGAATCTCATTGATCTCTGCACCAATCCATCGCAGTGACTTAGTCAAGTATGCGCATCTGCGCACTGAGACTTCGTGAAGTCTGTTCTGCCAATTCTCTAGACCAACATCTGAATCTGATACGCATGAGTTGTCGCATCACCAACTAATGTTCCCTTCCACAGTCGGATTGATGTAGTCGCTCTGGTTCACAGTCATCTGATAGAGACTCTCCATGTTGTGTGCCTCTTCCTCTGCTCGGATAGGTTCAATATATCTAGGACCTTGAAAAGCATCCAACGGTGTGATGACCCAGATCTGCGCGTCCTCAAAGGTCATTTGTCTTCTCTTTAGGTTGATAATGGCCATGTTACCGATCGCCCAATCAATGCCTAGTGGTGCTGGATATGGTCTACTGTCGCCAATGATTTCTATAACTTCAAAGTCCGCAAAGCTGCGAACTCCATCAATGTCAACTGGCACTTGCGGTAATTGACTGAGGGGTGATACTCGCTGCTGATTAGCTAATCTCAGATGAATAGGTGATCTGACTAACTTAGGGCTACCCATCTGTTCCCATGTCTGCTTAGTCAGAACATTTACGTCTGATCCTAGATCTAGGATCACCTCATCCATTTCAAATTCTCCCACCTGGGCTGTGAGTCGCATCTCTCTTCTGGTCCTTGTATGTCCTGTAATATTATGAACAATACGCTATGTACTACTCACGGAAGAACATGGCTGACACTAATCTATGATGCACTGAATTTCTCCGATAGCTTGCTCATTTCTCATGAGTTTTAAACAACTCCGCAGGAAGGATTGTACACTTCCTGTCATCTCCTCCTCATCGCATGTACCCGATGTGGTAGCCTGTGATATCTGTACAGGGATAACGCCACAAGGTGCTTGTTGTGGTACGCCCCTAGATGGTGGTACTTGCGATGCTGATTGCATAGGGTCATCAAAGAAAGTATTAGCTTCCTGAAATGTCTGTTTATTCTTCTGCAGGTCAAGTGGTGTTGCTTTGTTAGGAGCTCTGCGCACCCACTCCTGACCTGTGTTCTTTTCATTATCCGGCGATGTCCCACTGGTGGAAACACCGCTGCGAGTCACAATGTTGACTCTTGGTTCTGGCTCTTCCTGCTCAGCAGCAATAAGCTGGATGTTCTGGTGCGCTGCTGGCTTAGGTTATCTGATCTTAGCTATCAATGTAGGATAATCCTCTATAGTATGATCATAAGATTTACAATAATTACAAGTAGTGGTGGGACTCTGACAGTCTCTAGCATAATGTCCTACAACTCCACAGTTGTAGCAAGTAACTAGTCCGTGACCATGACCAAAACCTTCTCCATGGCCAAAGCCTTCTGCACGACCAAATCCTCCTCCGCGTCCTTATCCTCTGAATCCTCCTCCACAACCACCATAAGCCGGATCATGCTATGGTCCTGCTGCTGGACCCTGTGGTTCTGATTGGACTCTATACATATATTGCTTTGCTCCTACCATGAGATCATAGGCTCAGCAATCGTGTTCATCATGGCCTACAGACTTGCAGAAGACACAGTATAAGTTCTTAGGTGTCTGCACGTACTTCTGAAGTAGAGGGTACTGCTGAGGTAGATGTCCTCGCATTTTGCATATTTCATACCACGGCCCGTGGGTCTGTGGTCAGGGGTTTGGAGCCCCTGTCGCTATATATTCTACAAAGACTGGACAGTTGTCTTTAGTATGGCATTGTGCTTTACACCTTACGCACCATATGTCTTGCGCAACCTCCTTTCCTTTCTTAAGATCATGCAACTGTAACGTGAGATTAGCCAACTGGTTTTGTAGATTTGTCATGCCTGTGCTGGTTTCCGCTAGAGGTGAAGCCTCTAGTTTCATTGCCATCTCCAACGCATCATCCTGCATCTGGAGTTTCTGCTGCATTAATGGTAGTCTGATGTGAGGGAGTAGCGCTGCAATAAACCATTCTTTATGCTGCTCTGGCGCAAACTCAAAGCTGACTTGGTCTATAAGGGCTTTGAATTTATGATCAAATTCCCACACTGACTCTGTAGGTAGCTGTTTGATATCTTTGAGCTCTGTAATGCACTGTGACTCAGACTTAGTTTTCTTAAACTCTTTAATCACGGTTGTCTTGATCTGTACAAGTGTTCTGGGTACTGTGGTATACTTCATATACCATGTTAAGGCTTGATCTCTTAGCGTGGTGACCAACTGTACAAGTTTAATGGTATCGTCATTGATGGTTTTAATGGTCCACATGGCTTCACATAGATACCAATGCTGCTCTGGGTCCTCTGCCCCTGTACCCTTAAAAATAGGCATCCCCCATTCTATTTCTACGCGGCGGGTGTTGATTTGCTGCATTACTACCACTCGGCGGTGTAGCTGAAGGTGATGTAGCAGTGGTAGGTACTGTCTGCGAGGTACTGGATGGAGTTACTACAGGATTGCTCTGAGTCCCGATCTGTTTCTGTGGGGTGTAAGGGTGGTAAGGGATACCCCCTTTTGTTCCTTCTGTAGTACTATGACTCTGTTGTCTAGTATTATCTGGACTATCTTCAAATATGGGAGATCTGAAATCTACTTTATATTTCTTTCCACTACGTGTTCGTCCAATGTCATCAAAATCACTTTCAAACTCTTGTGACATTACTATATTTACTTATTCATCTGAAACTAGATCCATTGTTCCTTTTTCATGTAATAACATCTTAATGGACAAGTTTAAAGATTTTAGGTACTTACCGCGATATCCTTTGAAGAAGTAGCGCTCAGCCTCGCTGAAGCTTTTTCTCTTGTCGACTGCAAACTCTGTGACGAATCCTTCTAGCACACTCGCAAGCCAGAAGTCTACTACCCTCGTAATGGGATTATCAAGGTTCTTCACGGTCTGAATCAGCTCCGGTGTCCAGACAATGTCTCTTTTCTTCTTGAATATGCTTGTATTAGTTAACTTTGATAACCAATCGTAAAGCTCATTCCCAAAGGACGCAAAAAATATCACATGCCTGTCTGTAATGATATGTTTTTGTAACCAGGCCTTTGTACTTAGTTTAGGACTCCTATTCTCTCGTTCGGCAAACTCTTTCTAGTTAGACCAAACCCACTCATTGAGTTTGTCTATAGTAGGCCGCCACCAGAACATCAATGCTTAGTTTGTTCAAAATCGGCAACGAAACCATTTGTTGGTTTGCATGGGAAGACCTGGGTTTACTGTAATTAACCAACAACATCCCTAGCTCACTGGCCCTTTCGGCGACAGGCCGCAGAGCGGCCCGAAGTCTCACCCGAAGTGATTCTAATGGGTTGGCCAAAAGACTCAAGTGTCTTCGACCAGGTTCTGTGGCATCCTGGGTGTCTCGCAGCTCTTCTAGCCTACGAGATCTCTCTCTCTCTACGACATGCAACTTCCTCTTACTTGCGACAACTCCAGTCCTTATCGCATCGCCGTGCCTCGGGAAATGCGTAACTCCTTCCTACGCTGATTCTCAACCGCAGTGCACCACAACTCCTCGGCTGGTGCGATATTGCCTCCTTGCGATATCCTACCACTGCGGCTCAGCATACTCAGTGCTACTCGTTCCGACTTACGGGACTCGATATACAAGGTTGCTTAACTCTGCGACTCTTAACTCTAAGAGCTGAAACATAGATAAACTCTTATACAAAATACTTAAGGGTTTCAACTTGCATTTTATCTTCTATAGTGCTGTAAACTGAATAACGCATACATACATTAAACTGTAAACAAGGCCCATGTGGTAACTGATAGATGCAACAGATAAACACAACACATAAACCAATCACATAACACACGTTTTTAACGTGGTTCACCTCCAGGATGGAAGTTACGTCCATAGAACTGTGTTTCTATTATAGCTCAGGGGAAGGTAAACACAGTTCTGCTGCACCACATATGCAGCTCGAGATCTTCTGGGTAACTCTGCACACAGCTTGGAGCCCTTCTCTACTCTATATTGCACCTCTTACAATATACTCTTCCCTCTTTGTCGATCCCTGCGGATCGTTACATGCATGCTCTATGAGCCAGCTATTGGTTACAGTAAGATAACTACAGCTAATAACAGAACCAGAGCTTGGCTTCTATAAAATTGTCCAACTATTGTCTAACTGTCTAGCCCACAAAATAACCAAAACAACCAAACAACCAAACAACCAAAAAACCAACCAAACAAACAACCAACCAACCATTTTACAATACAAAATATATCCCTTTATAGGCGGCCCGAAGGTCTCGCCATTACAACACTGTGGGCCTGTCCCAACAGTAACCCAAAACCCTAACTAGTGATAGTTAGCATATCTGTACTTGAGGTAGCCGCTTTCCGTCACACCATAGCTCTCTGCAGTCTTCCATGCTTCTCGGCGCTGACCATGGGTACTGTGCACCGCTTCCCTGCTTATGTCCTTCGTCTTCAATACCTCGGCCTCGTTGCTCCTTTTCCTTTATGAGGGTAGCTGAGCCCTCCTATCTTCCGCCGCTACCTTCAATGCAGTGGGTGAGCTTTCTCTTCTCGGCTGCTCAGGTACTGTCGTCTTCCTTGACTTCTCTGCCCTAAAAGTCACGGTTTTCAGCTCTGCTCTGTAGCTAGAACCATGCTACGGCGTCGTAGCTCCATATTATCTCCTCTCCGCCAAAACTGTCTATCCGCTAAACTGGCAGCTTCTTCTGTAGTTGTGGGACCCTGCTCCAATAGATGGGGACCCAAGTATAATAAAGGAAATTCTAAAGGTGGTTTCTATCAGGAAAATTACAGCCTTGCAGTTGAAGAAGTTATTTATAAAGGGTTTTCAAATGTTTGCAACCCATGTATTGGGTATAACAAAAAATGAATTTCACAAGTTGGAGGACTATCATATGTTGCAAGATTCATGGATGTGTTTCTCGATGAATTAATAAGACTCCATCCGCAGAGGGATATTGATTTTGCAATTGATCTTATGCAAGGAGTTGCACCAATGTATAAGACACCTTATAGAATGAGTACACCATAATTGCTTTAGTTGAAAATGCAATTGCAAGAGTTGTTGGAAGAGAAGTACATTTGGCCAAGTGTGTCTCCATGGGGAGAAATTGTGCTATTTGTGAAGAAGAAGGATGGAACGCTAATTTTATGTATTGATTACAGGCACCTAAATAAAGTCATAGTAAATAATAAGTACCATTTACCTCAAATTGATGATCTATTTGATCAAATGAGAGTGGAAAATGTATTCTCAAAGGTTGAATTGAGGTTTGGTTACAATTAAGTGAGAATAAAGGAAGAACACATCCATAAAAAAACCTTTAGAACAAGGTATGGACACTATGAGTTCGTCGTGGTTCCATTTGGTCTCACTAATGCACTAGCTACATTCATGTGTCTCATGAATAGTGTTTTCAACAAGTATTTGGACAATTTGTTCTTGCTTTTCTAGATGATAACAAGAATGAAGAGGATCATGAAGAACATTTGAGAACGAATTTCCAAGTGCCAAGAGAGCATAAGTTGTATGCAAAGCTAAGAAAATGTGACTTCTATCAAAGTCAAATTCATTATTTGAGTCACATTATTTTAGAGGAATGAATTTCAGTATATCCATAAAAGATTGTGACCATTATGAATTGGCCAAATCCAAAGAATGTGACAAATGTGAGTTTTTATGGGTATTACTAGTTATTATAGGAGGTCCATTGAAGGATTCTCCAATGTTGCACACCCCATAACTTCTTTGCAAACAAAGGAAATAACATTCGAGTGGACAAAAAAATGTGAAGAAAGCTTCCATCTATTAAAGAAGCTTCTTAAAAGTGATCCAATTTTGAAAATTGGAAACATTGAAAACACTTTTGTGGTGTGTACTGATGCATATAAATAGAGAATTCGAAGAGTTCATAGGTAGGACAATTATGTGGTATATTGTGAGTCAAGAAAACTAAATGAGGATGAACATAATTTTGTTACCCATGATTTAAAGTTTGTTGACATAGTGCACACTTTGAAAATGTGGAGGCACTATTTGATGGGAAGAAAATTTGAGCTTAGGGTAGACCATTGTGGTTTGATATTTGTTTGGACAACCAACACAAAATCAAGGCAAGCTAGATGTCTAGAACTTTTATGTGAATTTGATTTTGAGATCAAATACATCAACGGGAAATAAAATAAAGTGGTTGATGCAATCAACAAAAAAATGCATGCAATGCATGTGGCATCCATTAGCATTTGTTGATCAAATTTGAGGTAGAAGATTGTTGTCTCTCTTGTTGAAGATGAGCATTATGTGCAAATAAAAGACAAATTACAACAACAAAATTTGTAAAAGAGGTATGAAGGTTATCATTTGGAGGAGGATGGACTTATTACTCATAAAAATAGAATGTATATTCCTAATGTTGCAGATTTGAGGAGAAGTATTATGGATGAAATTCATAAATTCCATATTACAGTCACCCAAGATACTAGAATGAAGAAATACATTGTTGAGTATACTTCCAGATGCACGAAATGCTAGGAAATGAAGGATGAGCATCAACAACAAGCATGTTTATTCCATCCTTTGCTAATTCCAGAATGGAAATGGGAAGTGGTAACTATGGATTTTATTACCAGATTTCCAACTACTTCAAGAAATCATAATTTAGTCATGGTTGTGGTGGATAAACTATCTAAGGCAACACATTTTATTCCAAATAAGTCTACTTACAAGGTTGATGGAATAACAAGAATATTCATGAAAGAAATATTGAAATTGCATCAATTACCCAATGCAATTATATCTGACCGAGATACAAAATTTACCTCTAAATTTTGGGAAAGTATTTTTTCATATTTGTGTACACCATTGAACTTTAGTAGTGCATATCATCCACAAACATATGGACAAACATAAAGAGTAAATCTAGTGATTGAAGACATGTTTTGCATGTATGTGATGGACAAACCATCCAAGTGGGAATATTATCTACACTTGGTAGAGTTTGCATATAACAATGGGAAACACACCTTTGGGAATGAGTCCATTTGAAGATTTGTATGGTAGAAGATGGAGGACACTAGTAACTTGGGTTAATTTAGTGAACAAAATTTGTACTTCTACCATAAATGCTTAAGGAAATGGAACAAGAGTTTGTAAAGATTAGGAAAAATTTAGAGGCAGCCCAGGATAGACATAAAATATATGCAAATAATAATCGAGTGCATAGATAATTTAATGTTGGGGATCATGTTTACCTATAAGTGAGTCCAAGGAAGTGATCCTTGAAGATTGGAAGTTGTACCAAGATATCACCAAGATATTGTGTGCTATTTGAAGTGCTCAAGAGGATACGACCAGTGGCATATAGAGTTGCATTGCTTACTAAAACTAAATCTCATAATGTTTTTCATGTTTCTTTTGGTTAAGAAATATGCACATGATCCTAATCATGTGATTAATTGGAATGTGATCCAAGTGGAACCCGAGGGAGAGTTCCAAACATAGCTACTATGCATCGTCAACGAGAAGGTAAAATTGCTTTGGAATCGAGCCATCGAGTAGGTAAAGGTGCAATGAAAGCACTTTGGATCCAATGAGTTTACATGGGAGTTGGAGGATGCCATGAGAGAGGCATATCCATTTTTGTTCTTATTTTGAGGAAACACCGAGGACGATGTTATTCCAAGGAGAAGGGGATTGTAATACCCCTCATAATACCTTGAGTTTTGGCTTGGAATGTATCAATTCAGATTATGTAAATGATGTAAATATGATAGTATGGATTCCAAGTGCAGATCCCAAGGTCAAGGCCTGACTAGTGAATGATTAGGCATGCATAGTGTAAATATATATATATGGACCATGTAGTTGGCTTGTCATGCTAACTCAAAATTTGTTGGAAAAATAATAAAATGGTTCAATACGGTTGTGTCAAGAACACTAGAGGGGCTATGATCCCATTAAAGTGGAAGAGGAAAGGGGGCATATGGGAGCTTAAATCCTCTAATGCCAAGTGTAAACGTTAGAACTCACCTGTTTTATTCCATGTGCCTTCAATGAGCCAATTACTTATTTTTGGATGTTAAATCCAATCATTGAATACATGTGTGAGGTTGGCGGGGAAAGTCTTCTCATGTAGTTATGGAAGCATGGGATGAATATACTTTTATGAAACTTTTAAGAGTCCTCTCTTCTATGGTTAGAAGATATGTCCATTGTATTTTTCACCATCCTTTCATCCCCTTTGGATTCTACCTCTCATTCTCATGCAAATTTTATACCATGGAGAGTTTTTACTCATGTTGTTCACTCCATTTCCATTACCATTACCAAACTGTGAAATAACCATAAATTTGAATTGCGAGGAGAGAACTGCAGACAATAGAGAAAATATAATGGCTGTAGGCGAGAATAGAGGTTGGGAAATATATGAACCTTTACCCATTATGTTTTTCTACTTTTTAATGCTTGAGAAGTCATGGATTGGTGTCATATGAGGTTCTCCAATAACATACATCAGGTTGGAATCTTTCTGCACACATTGGTAAGAATTGTAAGGGTTGGATTTCCTTAAGGAATTGTGGAGTAGAGAAGGGAAATTACTTCATTTTATTGTGTGGGGTAGAAGAAGAGAGTGTCATGGTTGGAATGGTTGAGTGAGATCCCTATAATTGCTTAGAGGTGGGTAGTTTGGCTAAGCATGAGAGAAAACAGGTTTGTGGGATGAGAGAGAGAAACTTGTAGGTGTTTCCTTCACCTTGGTGGCCTCATATCCTGGATTGGGGGTGGTATCCACAATTTATAACTATAGTTGGGTGGAAAATAGCTCTTACACAACTAGTTGCTTAGATCTTCTTTGTTAAAAGATAAGTATTCTTTGGAACAATTTTATTTTTTGCTTGTGATAATTATGCTTGCTTATGTATGATGTATGTGTGGATGGATTTTTGTTTTCATTGTGTTTTGCATCCATACATTTGCACAGATTTCTTATTTTTGAATTTGTATTATGACTCATGGGGAGAAATTTATAAACATATAATTCGTAAAGTACCCCCTTATGTGGTCGGATTGATGAATGGGGATGTGACAATTGATGACATTCTGATGGATCAATACCCCCATTGAATTCATGCTATCAATAGTCTATCCATTAACAACATCCTAGTTAATCAACCACTCATGGGATATAATCTCATAAAAATACTTCCATATTCAATATCTTCACCACCATCATCATCATCCTTAAAATATTCACAAGGAATTGCATAAACTATAAAATATGTCAATGTTTTGAACCCATAGTAGGGTTCATCATCCCCAACTTGCTTGTTAAAAAATTTCAAGGTGAGAACACTTCCATGAAAAATGTATTATCCTCATGGATTTCTTATTGGTAGATCATGCCTTGTCAATTGATTGTTACTCAATCACTTGTATTGGTTAACAATTTGATTATTGGCTTAGTTAACCAGTTGAATAATGGATTATAGTCAACCATTGGCTTCCCAACCTTTGAAACTTAATATAATTCCTTACCCCAAACCTTTGTGCACTCACTCTAGATTCAACTTATCTCTCCAATCAAGATCCAATTTCAGATCAAAACTCTCCTTTTTGGGGGTTCTTGGTCCCTTAAGAACTCAATCAAAATTAACAAAATTGATTTTATAAAAAAACAACTGAATTAGACTTATGCCCCCCTTAGTGATAACTAGCTACTTATTGTTGAATGGATTCTTGATGAAAATAAAAATGTGCCTTTCTTGAGCTTCTTGTTGTTGGGTCTACAATGAAGTCTACCTTCTTAATGAGTCTGGCCTAGTTGGATTTCCTATGAAGTCTACCTCTTGTTCCTTTTTCCTTCCTTATAAATATCCCCTTGTTGGCTTTCCTCTAAATGTTTCCTTCTTTATGTGTTAACCCTTTTCAGTTTGGATGTCTTCCTCTTTCCCAATATTCCTTCTTTATGAGTCTACCATGTTGGTTTATTGGGCCTAGGGATGGAAAGGCAGAATTCACTTAGAATTCTACCTAAGTATGGAGAAGAGCTAAAGAAGAAGAAGAAGGAGTCACGACTGAAAATAAATAAGAGAAAGGAAGCTGTGATGGATGCAGTGAAAGGAAGGAAGAAGAAGGACAAGGCGCAATAGAAGAGGAAGCACGACAGAAGGAAGGAGTGCCATGAGGGAAGTTGTGATAGAATAACTGTATTAAAATGCGTGTACATAGAATAACGACTGGAAAATGACAGTAAGGCATGATGGGTAGACAACAACATCCCTTAAAGATCGTGGGTACAAGCTCGACTAAAACCGGCAGAAATCACACGTATGAAGGTATCTTTGTAAGTCACGCCATTAGTTACGCCTGTTAGGTGTTACTTGAATAGGAAAGATAACTTGTTGGATAGATATAGGAAGTCGGTTGAGAAAGCAACATGTAAAGAGTCTCTAATGAGTCTGTAACTAGTCTGTAATGAGTCTACAAAAGGTCTATAAAAGAAGGAACCCAAGCTGTATGCGGGTTAGATGCTAGTAGACTAGTTAGAATCTCATTGTAGCTTCTGGAATATTGATAGCTCTGTATTGTTGTATGTTAGTATGGCTGAGTGCATACTATTAATTTTTCACAGTGGTCTACGAACTAAAAACACAGTCTCACAAAGAATTCAGACAAATATGCATAAAATTGGCAAAATGGTGCTGCAATGGAAGTAGCAGCTCTGTATAATAAAATGAAAGAATGATGATACAATACAATGATCATGCTAGATGCATGAATTCCAAGACAATTAAAATTCCCAAGGAGGTCATTCGAATTGAATGAGTGAGTCTAGCTTAACTGAATGTAAGCCACAATAAACACTCAAGTTAACCACTGATCAAAACCCTAATTGACTCAACTAAGTCCTAACTGAAGTCAGAATGCAATAAATGACTGAGTCTAACTGAAAGTAGCTTAGAAACATGTCACTGCAAGCCAACCAATAAGTGGTAGCACATCAATGACTCCAATGAACCCCGATGAGGTTAACTGAAGTGTAACTGACCATCAAAAGTGGTTAGAGGCGCCACTGTTGACTCTAGTTCATTAAATAATCATTAAATAATAAATTTAGTGAAAGGAGGTGCCTTCACTGCTTTGTTTAACTAATTGTAACCATCAGTTATCAATTAAGTGCATTTATGACACTCAGATCACCCTCGGAGTGCTCCAGTTAGCCTCCTCGAATGAAGGAGAAGGCTTAGTTGGCCTCATTTACTGAAGGTAGGCATGGGTGTGCTCATGCTGATGTCATACAATGCTCCTCTGATGTCAAGTAAGTCAATAAAACTTCGTATAGTGGTTTAACTAGGCCAAATTGACCAAAATGAGTGTGTATGGTGGTAAATGTCTCCAACACATACAAGTTGAAGGATCTGCATCTGAGTGCACAGAATAGTAGGAAAGGTTGATTCAATCCAGGCTATGTGCGGATCACTAGTATAGCTAAGTAGGAAGAGATAAGAGAGAAGATTAGAGATCATGGAAGGAAGGAAGAGTCTGTAAAGATAATGAAGAAGATCCATAATAGGGTCTGCAGCTTAGTGCGTAGACAAAAGGTGCATATATTTCCTCATGCCAGATGAAGAGCACCTTTGTGGTTTTTTCCCGGATGGGTTTCCACATTATATTTTGTATATATGTGTGAATGATGAATTTGTCCGAGTTATCTTCATAATTATTGCATTGAATGAATGATTGCAGATTTGCTTATGAATGGGTAGATGTATATAAGTTGCATTGTATCAGTTGAATACGATCATGATGCATATAGATTGTTGATATAATAAGTTGCATAAGAAAAGTGGGTTACAGTCTAACTATTCACAGCGCACGCAAATAATCCACCCGCAGACTTTGTTGAGAACCTTGGTAAAGGGACAAGGTATCAAAAATCCCCCCACCCAATAGTGAAAATGTGGTTATGGTAGTTACCCATTCAAGACATATATCTCGGGTGAGACAACATCTGCATCGCAGGTGCTGCCGAATGAGCTCTTCTTTGTTGGGTCGATATCTTGGTATTTGTTGATATGAACATAAGGGATTGAACTTGGGTCAAGATCCTTGGAGGAGAGAGGAAATCCAACAAATGGTTCCATTTTTGGGACCCAAATCATTGTGGAGAGGGATATGTTATGGGAACCAACAAAACCTGAGATCCAAGATTGGGTGGATTTCAAAGTGTTAGAATTCGCATGAGAAGAAATCAAAGTATCTTGGTGAAACCCAACAGAGTGGTTGGGTAGGTACATATATACAAATATCCATGAGATATTCTTTTATGAGTTTCCCATTGTGTTGCATGAGTGGTTGTCTAAGTTAGCAACCCAACAAATAAATTTCCAAGGAGGAGAACTAAAGGAGTGGAATCGTTAGTTGATTGAGCGTCTGGAAGGAGTAAGCAACCCTGTGTCGAGGGTTGTGGATTTTTGGATAGACAGTATCTTGGAGGGGTACATTCTTGAGTTTTATATTGACACAATAACCTCATACAACGAGGCATAGCAGAGTGTTTTTCAATGTCCACGCGGTAGATATATGTCATCTTTAAATATGTGGATAAAAATGCTTGTCTGTGAAAAAGGAATTATGCTAATGTGATAAAATTGTGTATAAAAAGAGTGGGTATGATGCACCCTGACTTGATATGTTCCCAGGAGATAGTGGAAATGAACTAGAATCTGTATATTTGAGAAGCAAAAGAAGATTTAGATCTGACAAGTGAAGAAAGACTCTGTTAGGAAGAGGGAGTGGCAACACTAACAAAGAAGAAGAAGGCTATGAGCTTGCGTCATACTCCGATGAAGATTCTTGTGACGAAGAAGAATAGTATCAACCAATATCTAAAGGAGACGAAGAATCAGAAGAGTTGACTGAAGCTCCAGATCAAGAACATGGTTACAACTCGCCTACAACACCACACACATCTCCGGAGGTAAGATCTAGAGACTTATCTCCAAGTGCATTTGTAAATACTAGTAGCACTAATGCTGTAAATAGTAGACAAGGGAGTCCGACTAGCCAAATATTTGTTATGACTGTACTAGTAGTAAATACAATGGATGGATTTGAAATCAAGCTACCAATATTCAACATAAATGGGTTGGAAGACCCATAACAACATCGGTTCCTATGTGAAGTTGTGTCGACTGTGCGATAGAGCCAGGATGAGAATATCAAGAAAGCATAGAGGATCATGACTTTGTGAAGTCGTGCGCTTGATTGGCACATGAAATTTTCCATAGTACCAGTAGGAGTTGTCTAGAAAACTCTCAATGAGATTCGAATGGGCATGATAGATGAGTTTAGGAAGCCAAAGTATGAATCACAATGCATTACTGAGATTAAATAAATTAAGCAGCTACCGACGGAATCTGCATAGGAATTTGATCAGAGATTTAAAACATTAATGGCCAAAGTAAGTTTCCAAATCTTAGACATACAACATAAGGAGTGGTTCATCACCACCTTGTTGCAGCACATCTGAACCCCATTGAAGCAACACAATATTGTGTCGCAGGTAGAATGTATGGAGATATAAATGAAGCTAGAATCCTCACCATTGGAGACAACGAGACATGAATGATGCAAATTCAGTTACAGCTAGATGACCTTACGGTGCAGCTCCAAGACATTAAGAGAGGCAAGGAAGTTCAAGAATAACTATGGTGTATAATATATATAACACATGGACACTATAAATACAATTTCCCGGTGCTCATGAACTATGTTGCAGTAGGAGCACCGAACTCGATAAACACCCAAGGGATTCCTTGGTGTAGAATATGCCAGACTAGGGGCCACAAGTTCGAAGAATGTCTGTATTTACATAAGATTGTAAGTGCACCAACTAGTCTGTAATGTAAATTTTGTTAATAAATAGGCCATGATGAAAAAGAATACATAGCACTTCAACTGCTGTAGGAAAAGATAGTGTATACCTACTTGATGAATAATGATGAGCAGATGCACGCTGAGTGAGCGTAGCATCAGTATCTTCCTGATCAATACCCACCTCCACAATATCAACAACCACACTATCCTCAGTCGCAATACCATTATAATCAGTATCCACAACAACAACAATACCCTCAGCAAAGAGGGGGCGGAATTTTTCGGGGCTGAGGAAAAAAAAGGAGGAGGATTTGGTCATGGAAGGGACCAAGTCATATGTTATAACTGTGGGAAGCCAGGACATTTTGCCCAATATTTCTAAAGTCCTGCAAAAACTTGTACATAATGTAAAGATTTTGATCACACTCTTGAATAGTGTCCACAAATAATTGCAAAATGTCAGGCTCAAACTGTTGTAAATCCCAATTCAGTGTAGAATCAGAATCCAAACCCCAACCAAAACATTCAGATGATTTCTGCTGAGCCGAGAGAACCTCACATTACTATGCTTACAAGAGGAGGTGCTGCGACAGGTGTAGACCAAAATACACAGCATGGAAAACTACAGGTGAGACTCGTGACACAAAAGAAAGCCCCGCTAGATGCACAGAAGGAGAAATAAGTCTTCTTGGATGTGTGACTAGAGTTTGTTGATTCTAATCAACCGTCGACATATGGACAAATCAAGACCATGCCCGAACAATTTGAATAACTAATCAGGAAGCAACCAATGAAAAAGGTTAGTAAGCTTGAATAATTTTTCAAGATTTGTTTAGCACTAATCAATGATAAAGATGATGTCGCATAACTGACAACACTAATAGAGGAAACCCTAGATGACCTGCGACCTGAGAAAAGAGTTAACCACATCAGGAAGAGATTAAAACAAGCTCAGAACTATGAATGACTGCGCATATAGGAGACTATGCTATGGATTATATCATATTAGATCTGGGCTCATATGTTAACATTTTGACAAGACAAACATGGGAGAGAATGAATAAGCTGCGACTACACTGCTCTCCCATTCAACTAAGTCTTGTGAACCAGTTGAAGGTTCTACCAATTGGTAGATTAACTCAAGTACTCATAGAATTCGAAGGCTTTAAAACATATGAAGACTTTGAAGTAATCGACATCGTCGATGACACAAATCCATACCCTACACTTCTGATAATTGACTAGGTGATAGACAACCAAACCATTATAAAGTTCAAGAAAACGATCTTATCATTTGAAGATTCAGAATTAAGGGTGGTCGCGCTAATCGATCCGCTTGAAGGGCAGAGATATGTCGAGCCCATAAACAGTGAATGCCAAGACAACTACTTAGACCAGTTGTATAATATCATGTCTTCAAGAGAATATTATATAAATCCAACAACTGATGGAAAACTAAGTTGGCAGTGTGTAAATTCTTGCACATTCGATTCAAATGATGCCCTGGAAAATTGGCAAAACGGGTTACATGAAGTCTCCATGAGAAGATGCACAAGAATCACAAGATCTATCCGAAGGGTAGGAGTTGAAGCACACGAGCTGCCTACATATGAAAGGTTACCCAACCTTGCATCTTTTCTAGTGGAGTTTGAAGAAAAAGTTACATAATCGCAATGATTGTCCACCTTAGACTTTGTGCTGAAAGCTACTCTCACTAGATAGTGGGGTACACATAAACAATCTATCTCCGAATGGCCATAGTGTAGAATATTAATGGAGATCAGATTTAGAGAACAGATCAGAATTATACAGGACTAACAAATCCTGTGCAGCATATTGACCATTGTCGCAGGAAATGGAAAGAATATATGCGATAGGAGTGGGTTCATCGATTTATCTACACATTCGAAATGGTACCAAGAAATCGGTACACATCAGTGGAACTGCGAACATGATCTGTCAAATGGGAATGTTTAGTTACAATATTCACACAAACATTTGAGTTCATAAGTGAACATTCGACAGTCGATGCCGCGCTACAAATAATGAGGGACAAGATACTTGAATAAATCTTGGTCGTAGCCATGAACTTCCATCAATGTAACATTTAAAAAAAAGGTATATAGGACAAGACAGGTTGGACAATATTAATTTCATGCATTCAAGAGAACATAATGGTGAACTTTTCGGTCACATCTGTATTTATTGAGATGACTACTAATTCAAGGGACAGATAAATTGGTGGCATAACACAAAAGCTTTGGTAATGAGTTGGCAGTACACCCTTGTTCCTGAAAGGATGGATTCCTTTTTGATTAATTGTTCACATGTGTGAAGAACGACTAGAGAAAATTAAAGTATACTATCAGAATTTGCCACCAAGTCTCATTTCGCTCTAACTGTAAAGAGAAGAGCTACTGTTGTCTGTAACCTTGAGAGTTAAACTAGGTTGGTCCTATTATGGTCATTTCCATTTCTAGTACAAGTATAGTTGAGTTTGAGCCTACAACACCCACCTTAGTTATGGAATATACCACTTGTTTTATCCCACCTCAGGTGGAAGGGCCACCATCCATTATATAGGTGGCACCAACAACTACACAACTTGCTCCAGGCATAGAGCTGAACCCTGTTAAGTTGTTTGGAATAGACAAACCAAGTTTTTCTAGAACCAAATGTGGAAAATGTACTGGTAACCGAAAGAGGAAGGGAACCACATCAACGACTCCAACGCCAATCCCACTGGAGGAGGAAGATCATGAGACAAGAAAATTGATGCCACCTTATATCCTGCCTAGATGTAATGATGCACCGAGAGTTACAATCCCAAAGAAGGCAGGGGAACTAATGATATTGCCACTGCTACCTAAAGCAATGAAGGCACTGAAGGATATTATGCTGAATCTAAGGAAATATATTTTGCTGATCATGATACGAAGAGCGAAACATAATTGGTCTGCCAAAAATACATGGATACTATGCAGAACACGCCTGAGGCACCCAAATGAGTTGTTGCTAAGGAATGGGCTAGAGGACTCGAACAATTTGGCATATTATCGATGTTATATATGCCACATTTTGGCCGTAGTATACAAATAAATGCATGTGTTAAGAAATTATTGGTATTTTTCCATGGCAGGGTCTTATGGTTGGAAAGCCTAAACCTATAGACATTGAACTCATTACAACCATCATATGCCTACCATTTACAGGGAAGGAACCAACACCACTTCTGAAAAAGGATCAAGAAGCAACAATATCTGTGCGAATGAAGGAAAAATATGACATAGTAAGAAGTAAAAGAGGCTTTTTGATCGAATCCATTAATGATTACACTGCTTTCTTTGTAGTAAAAGTGTTGGAATCCAAGTTACTTCTCAAAATGCGTCCAGACCAATGTACTGCGAGAGTGATTGCGCTTGTCGAACTCTGCGCTAAAGGAGTTCAGATCAATTGGTGTCAGTTCTTATTGAATGAGCTAATGTAAGACACCATTGTTGTGTAGGAAAAGGGTAGGGAATTTCACTACTCTTGGCTATTAATGTTGATTTCATTTATAGCATGGCATGACCCACCAAACTACCAAGGGGTAGATCTGGCAGTAAACTACAGGGGAGAAAGATATCAGAACCATTGGTTCAAAAAGGAAAAAAGGGAATGACAGACATAAAATAAAATTGAATTCTTTATGCATGGAGAAGCTATAAGGCACCAAGTAAAGAACATGTACAAAGTAGATAATGCCATTGTTCAGTGATTTCGTTAGATTGTTAGATTTGAGATTGGCGTGCACCATATTAACATGCCATTAGAGAGAATTTGAGGTCAAAAATGGGCCTCCTAAGAGATGTACTACAAAAATATAAAATATATTAAAATATTATGAGGTAGGGGTTTTATGGGGTAGGTATATATGACAACTCATTTCCT
>LPNX011182534.1:0-109097 GCA_001517045.1 Pseudotsuga menziesii | reverse complement strand
GGGGATGATGTCATCTACTAGAATATAATTGGTTGATTTTTATAGTACATTTTGGTCCTTTTGAGGCCCATTTTTGACCTCAAATTCTCTCTAATGCAACCACGTTGAGACCAACAACATCAATGTTTACCAACCAAATTCATAATGACAAAGGAGGAGGTTGAAGAAATAATTAATGATTGGTCGAAGGAATGGCGTGTTTCGGTGCCAGAAGATCAAATTCGACAAGACGAAGAACAACTACAAGAAAAGAACCGATATGAGGGGAATGAAGAAGAAAATCTGCAAGAGGATTTCAAATCTGTAGAAATTCATTCCAACTCGACCTCGATAGACCCCGAAACACAAAAGGAAGGGGGAGAAAATCAGAAAGGACAAGTACAATCCAAAAGGAATAAAATGAATATGAAGGCCGACAGACATGCAAATACTATAAGCTTGGATAGTGAATATGTGCAAATAATGACTCAGGCAATAGTTGAAGCTTCGTAAACTAGCTTCGAAACCATAGAAGAGAGACAAGAAGAGATTTCAGGTACGGTTACTCATCTGCTCAAATATTTGTGTAAGGCAGTTGAAGATGTTAAAATTGCCGTCAACTGCCCAGTCCCAAATATGGAGTCACAGGACTCACCAGAGACTTAAAAAATAAAGCAAACTGCAACACTAGTTCCAGTCCCACCAATAAGCGTGGAAGTGTCTGGAGGGGTTATTGACCTAGGAACTCCATATTTTAATGATGTTTCTAGGGAAATCGACCATATAACCCTAGATTTATCGTCCATGGAGATAACTAAAATATGCGCAATACAGAGTGTTTTAGCTGCATAAATAAAAGTGCGTGAACGTACCTTGGCTAAGAAAGGGAAGGTTGCAGACAAAAATATTAAGAAAATGAAACAAACAGTACATGAAACTGAACAAAAGATGAAGGCATGGGAAGAAAAATGCCAGAAAATTGACAAGGAAGTACCGATGGCCTGTAAGAGCTTTGCATCGGCCAGAATAACAGAGGAAATGATACTAGACACCAAAGTGTCTCAACTCAGTGAAATTGCCGAAGAAGTTAAGAAGAAGGTTACAAAGCCAGAAGAACAGGTAAAACCAAGCACACGTCCAGAAGTGCTAGAGAAAAGAAGAGAAACAACAAATGAAGATGCGAAGAAGATAGAAGAAGCTCAAGAAGTATGTGCCAAGGTTGTCGACCAAGTCTCCTAGACTTGGGAAGCCCTAATGGATGATGAAAAATCACAGAATATTGCAAGTGAGATAACTGCACCTGAACTAAACATTACTCATATAAGGAGTGACATGAAGCAACTACCCTTAGCACATAAAATGGCTAAGGCAAGGGAGATGAGGAAATTGTAGCAACAAATAACAGTGATGTGCACACAACAAAAACACTATGAGAAAATTTTGGAAGAGTTGTAGGATGAAGAATAAATACTTACATGAATCATTCAGCCTGTATATCATAAGGTGCGAGACATAGCGACATCAGTAGAGAAGGTCATGAGAAAACAAATCAGTTCCAACTTAGTGGAGCAATTACTAAAGAAAGAAGAAGAAGTGCATGTAGAAGTAGAGCGAGTATTGAAAATCGTGGAATATTTTCAGAGTAAAATCAACAAAAGTAAAAACATGGAGGAATAGCTTCGAGTGGCTCGCGACGAGCCACAAGTGAGTGTTGGGGGCCTATTGGGCCTAGGGATAGAAAGACAAAATTCACTTAGAATTCTGCCTAAATATGGAGAAGATCTAAATAATAATAAGAAGGAGCTACGACAGAAAATGAAGAAGAGAAAGGAAGTTGCGACGGACACAGTGAAAGGAAGAAAGAAGCAGAACGAGGTGCAATAGAAGAGGAAGTTGCACTAGAAGAGGAAGTCGTGATAGAAGGAAGGAGTGTGACGAGGGAAGTTGTGATAGAATAATAGTATCAAAAGGCATGTAAGTAGCATAATAGATGGAAAATGATAGTAAAGCATGATGGGTATAAAGTGATAGGCCTTAAAGATCGTGGGTACCTGCTCGGCTAAAACTAGTGGAAACCACATGTATGAAGGTATCTTTGTAAGTCAGGCCATTAGTGCCTCTCGTTAGGTGTTACTTAAATAGGAAAGACAACATGTTGGCTAGATATAGGAAGTCGATTGAGAAAGAGACATGTAACGAGTTTGTAATGAGTCTGTAACAAGTGTGTAATGAGTATGTAATAAGTCTATAAAAGAAGGAACCCAAGCTGTATGCGAGTTATATGATAGTAGACTCTAGTTAGACTCTCATTGTAGCTTCTGGACTATTGATAGCTCTGTATTGTTGTCTATTAGTATGGCTGAGTGCATATGAGTTGAAGGAAATGCACCTTAGTGCACAGAAGAGTAGGAAAGGTTCAGTCGATCCAGGATGTGTGGGGATCACTAGTAGATCTAAGTAGGAAGAGAGCAAGGAGAAGATAAGGGAGCATGTGAGGAAGGAAGAGTCTATAAATATAGTGAAGAATATCAAGAACATAGTCTACAACTTAGTGCGCAAACAGAAGGTGCATATATTTCCTCATGCCAGATGAAGAGAACTTTTGTGGTTTTTTTCTTGGATTGGTTTCCACGTTACATTCTGTGTATATGTGTGAATGATGAAAGTGTCTACGTTATCTATGTAATTGTTGCATTGAATGAATGATTGTAGATTTTATTATGAATGGGTAGATGTATATCGGTCGCATTGTATCAGTTGAATATGATCATGCTGCATAGAGATTGTTGATATAATAAGTTGCATAAGAAAAGTGGGTCACAGTTGAAATGTTCATAGTGCACGTAAATAATCCACCAACATAATTTGTTGAGAACCTTGGTAAAGGGCCAAGGTATCAGAAAATCCCCCACCCATCTGTGGAAACATGGTTCTGGTAGTTACCCATTCAAGATAGATATCTCGGGTGAGACGACATCCGTGTTGGAGGTGCTGCTGACTGATCTCTGCTCTATTGGGACGATATCTTGGTATTTGTTGAGATGAATAGAAGGGAATGAACCTGGGTCAAAATCCTTCGAGGAGAGAGAAAATACAACATGGTTTGTCTTTAAATTTTCCCTTCTTTACAATTTTTCCATGAATGATTTACCTTTGAAGTATCCCCCTTGCTAAGTATGGCTTGTTTATAAATCCATTCTCGATTACATTTGACCATGGAAGAAGTGAACACTAACATGCTAATGCATGATAACATGAAATTAAGATGTCAAATCTATTCCAAGATTCCAAATGGCTTGCGTGTTCTCCAATGTTTACTCATTAAAGAATTGTTATCACTAAAATTACTCTTAATACTAACTTGTCCTCCAAGAGGACTATTGTCACATACCCATCCATCGTTCCGACCATAGGAGGGGGTAGTTACAAATTTCATATTTTAAAATTTCACCCCATCATCCATTATTCGAATTCATAACTCATTTAAGCCAACCATAGGAAACATAAACTAAGAAATGCATGTGCAAGTGCATGAATATAATACACAACGGAATTAAGAACTATACTTCACACACACAACATGAATAAAACATCATATTCATAGCATGAAGTAAATATAATAATTTCACATTCATAGAAAGAGAGAATATTTATCTTTTAACAAAAGAATATTCAAGCAATTGGTCATGTAAGAGAATTTTTCCAATCGAACATGGGTATCAACTACAATTACCACCCCCAAGTTGGGCTATGAGGCCACCAGGGTGAAGGAAACACCTATAGAATTTGATCTCTTAGCCCAATTTTTTTTCTCTCTCTCTTGCTTAGCCAATCTACTCACCACTAAGAAATTACATGAATCTTACTCAACCATCCCAATAATGAAACTCTCTTCCACTACCCCACACAACACAAGTAATGCATTTCCCTTCACTTCTGTATATATCTATAAGGAAATCCAACATCCCTTATAGTGCTTCCCAGTGTTGCAGAAAGAGTCCAGCCTATTGCATTTTATTAGAGAACCTTCTGCAACATCAATTCATGGATTCTCAAACATCTAGGAGCAACAAATACAAAGTGGGTAAAGCTTCCTATCTTACCTAGCCTTTGTTCTCACCTACAACCGTCCTCTTCACTCTAGTGTATGCAATTTCCTCTTCACAATGGTAATTTATTTAATTTGAAATTTTGGTAAATTGGTAATGGAGATAACAACATGAAGTCTCTATGTAGTGTATGAATTATTCCTAGAAAATGAGTGACATACTCCAAAGGAGATTAGAGGATTGGTGAAAATATGTTTGACACTAATTTTGACCTACTTTTTACCATAGAAGGAGATAAAATTATAATTCTCATAAAAGTATATTCCCACCAATCTCACACATGCATTCAATGATTGGATTTAATAAGTCAACATGTGTTATACCAAAATCCTGTCACCATCATGTGATAAGACATTTGACATACCTACTTGCCCTGAATCCCAACTTCTGGAGTGGAAACTCATATCATTTGTCAATCTTTTCATGCAAATTCCTAGCACCGCGCTTGATCCTTTATCCATACGCGATACCCTTGTTCGCACTGCCCATACTCTGTTTCCCACAAGTGGTGCCACCGGTTATGGCCCTTAGTCCATAAGCGGTTATTACCAGAACCACTCTGTCACTAAAGGAGAAATGCGGTACCCTGGGTAAAAAGGGAAAAAGAGAAGTTTCTCGAGGCTTATAGATGATAAGACTTGTGTCCTCCTTTATCCCTACTGTTGTAGGTTTGTTGAGCTCGAGATCCCCCATCCTAGGATCTTGGAGGCCACCTCACCCACAAATATCTCAACCTACCCTATCCATCTAGCCTTATAAATACAAGCTTATGGCCATGGTTGAGGGGAAGAACTCTTAAGGCATTGTTATGCTGTTGGATTGATCACTTGGTCCATATCATTGGAGAGCATATAAAGAGCTAGAGTCGGAGCTTATGGGGATGAGAATGCTTGGTTTCATGGAGATGCATGTCAACACTAAGGCTTGGTTGTCAACTTCTTCATATTTCTTTAATGCATGTTGATTTCTGTCCCACCTATATTGTTGATGCTTGATTTCATATATATGTTGTTAGATTCCTTAGTCACTAGCATAGATTAGTAGATCATGTTCTGGTTGCTTTGATCTGTTTCATGTCGAGCTTATTGCAGGTACACAGGGTGACTATCAAAGCATTGTATTCCAGGTATCTACGACGTCTAGGGAGAGTCTTCAACCTTTGTATTCTATTTGTTCTGGATCTGAACCATTCAGACTAGTGGAACACCATGCTGTCCGCAGGAGGTGAAATATTCCCATTGGAGTTCTATCTGGAGTTTGCCAATGCTACATCAAATAAATCCTTGGTCTTTGCAGAGCTTATGCATGATCTTCCCTGTGCTTCGATGGAATCTGAGCCCAGTGATTCATTTCTGGATGAATTCCTGTTCCTGATAAGCACTACTGATCCTTGGTATGGAGATTTGCTTATATATCTCCAGACACAACATTTTCAACCGCAATTATCCCATGATGATCGCCATCGTGTCTGTCACCATGTGAAATACTATCTCATCCTGAATGATACTTTGTATAGACATGGGATTGACTCTATTCTCCGGCGATGCCTCACTCATGAGGAGGCTAAACTTGTGTTGAATGATTGCCACTCGGGAGCATGTGGCAGTCATTAATCTGGGATGGCTACAGCCCCAAAAATCCTTCACACTGGCTATTTCTGGCCTTCGATCTTCAAAGATTGTCATGAGGCTGTTAAGAAATTCCCACCTTGTCAACACTTATACCCTAAAAAGTGCACCCATCCTGCTTCGCTACACCCCATCATTGCCGTTGACCCATTCGCCAAATGGGGGATTGAATTCATGCATTGTAAGCCTACCTCAGCCGAGGGGCATGGTTACATCATCGTAGCCATCGATTATTTTACTAAATGGGCTAAGGCCATGCCTACATATGCAGAAGATGGTAAGACTACTACCCTCTTCTTGTTCAATCATATCATATCTAGATTTGGAGTTTCGTAGTCCATCGTTACTGATCACGGATCCCATTTCCGTAATCAGATGATGGAGGAAATGAGTGCCAAGCTAGGGTTTCGCCATGAAAACTCTATGCCATATTATCCACAAGCTAATGGTTAGGTAGAGGCCATTAACAAAGTTTTGAAAACTATGCTTCGTCGGATGGTTGGATATCATAAATCCAAATGGCACCACGTTCATTTCTTCGCCCTTTGGGCTTATTGGACTTCTGTGAAAACAACTACTGGTTTCACACCATTCCAGCTTGTTTATGGATTTGAAGCTGTCTTACCCATCCATTGTCAGATTCCATCTTTACAACTCGCTGTCAAACTTATCCCAGACACTTTCACGGAGGAAGAAAGATTTCTATACTTAAATAACATTGACGAGACTCGCAGAGATGCTGCCTTGGCTAATGAGGCGCATAAGAAATGCGTCAAGGCGCAGTATGATAAGTCCATCCAGCTTCATGTCTTTAACAAGGGTGACCTAGTCTTGACTTATGACCAGAGATACGACAAACTAGGGAAGGGTAAGTTCGAATCCATGTGGTACATACCTTTCATTATTTCCAAGGTGTTAGAGAAAGGAGCTTACGAGCTCGTTGATTATGATGGGATCCCTTTGGGGCAACCTCGCAATGGCTTGTACCTGAAAAGGTACTATGCCTAGGTTTTCTTGGGTAGTATCTTGTATATATGTATATTGATTGTCTTTAAGTGTGCTTTTAGTATTTTCAATATGGTTTTGAGCTTCATGTCCACATCTATTTATACCATGTTTTGGTCATGCAGATGGCTTTCTACGGTTTTGCTGATGGTGCTTGCTGCCACATCTTGAATCTCGCCTTGGCTGCTTGGGTTCTCTATTCTTTGACTGAAGATTTGGTCAGTTCAGGAACTGTTTGTATAGGTCCTGCTACTAATAACATGGTCGAGTATGAAGCAGTCATCGGTCTTCTGACTGAAGCTGCCTCCTAGGATGTTTGTGATCTAGTAGTCTTGATGGACTCGCAACTTGTGGTTCACCATTTGAACCATGTCTACACCATTAGGAACCCGGTACTCCTCCGCCTATTCCAGAGAGTGAGTTAGTTATAAATATCATTCGAAACTATTACTTATAGGCATATACCTAGGGAACATAATGTAGTCACTGACTCATTGGCTAACTACATGCTAGACTGGCATATTGCCCATTCATGACGATAAATCAAACATGTTCCATTGTAAATAAACATTTAGAGACATGTAAAACTCATAGAAAATGCATTTTCCATTTGAAACATTTAAACACCGTGTAAAAGTATGTATGTATGTATATATATATATATATACACACACAAAAAAAAGTTTACAAAAATAGGTCCCGAGACCTCCTCTGAAGCACATAGGCTTTCAGGAAAAATCATCATACAAAATCCTGAAGCTATAAGCTTTTGGTACATGTCTCATACGCTAGTGGTGCTCGTGATAACACATCACTCCTCGAGCTACCCTATGCAGCAGCCTACTGAATCAGCCCGGTACTCCCACTATGGATCTCTGATATCTCATCGGGAGGTCATCTATGTCAGCATCTGGGATGTCCAAAGTCAACCTCTCTAGGTTCTCCTCCAGCTCCCCGGTGATATCATCACCCTACGGTAAAAAGCGAGCTCCTGCTCACCTATCCAATGGAGATGCTCCTCCAGGTCGCGCTGCTCCAACATCTGCACGAGAATATGCAGCTCTCGTCACTTAAAATAAAAAATAAAAAACATAAAAAACATAAAAACATTTCATCCATTTTAGGGTTTCTTGCTTCTTACCGATGTCACCCCACTGTTCTCCAGGTGGGAGTGGTAGGTCAGGATCTCATGTGAAGTCCATGCCTGTGTAAGCGTAGTCCTCAACCATGAGGATCTGATCCCATAGCCATCTGAAGAATGGATCATCGAACTTCACTCTTCCCTTACCCGCTCCTGTGTGAGCCATGACCTGGACCCACCTCAGCATATGGGGGTCCCATGCTCTCAGACTCCGGAAGGTCACCTGTGGCCTCATTTGTGGAACCCGCTCGAAAAATAAGCAGGCTAAGATGGAACCCAAGCCAAACTGCTTCAACTCTCCTTGCCTACACTTAGTCAGCTGATCCTTGAAGACTGGAAGCATTGCTTCCACCCAGTTGAACACCGTGGGTGCCATAGCCTCTATGGAATATAGCATGTGTGCCCTGGAAGCCTGGTGCATGCCCTGACTTCTAGCCACCCTCTGTATAGTAAATAAGACAATCCGTAGAGCCCTATCCGTCACTGCCTTAATGGGGATCTTCTTCCTCGATGTACCTATTCCTGGTACACAGTGTCGATCTATAAGCTCTCTGGTAGTAATTTCCCCGCCACAGGAACCTGTCAATGGGATGGGGGCACCCCGTCTCAATAGAATAGTCAGGAAGTAGATATCCTCTACCTCCACTGTAAGTATGTGTGCCCCCACCTCGAAGTACTGCTGCTCTGGATTCCACATCTGCAGTATGTGTTCCAGTAGCTGTTTGTGTGGCACCATGCTTGGGGTCCGGAATAACTTCAAGATCCCATAGTTTTGTAATGTAGCAATACAGCCTGCATTTCTCTCAGCAACAACATCCTCATTGTCATGAGTTATTTCCTTCCATATCACCATGTTTTTAGCAATCTAGACCTACCAAAAACCAAAATGGTATGCATTAGAATCATCCTTAAATCATTAACAATCAAAAGAATGAAGTTATTTTGCCCATACTATTTGTTTAACTTATCCACGGTCGGCACTGCCTGTGCACCGTTGGAGACAGGCGGTGGCACCGCCTATCCACTATATTGTTGGCGCGGTTCTAGGGTGGAACCGCGTATCCCATAAGGGGTAGAAACTGTGCCCGCATTTTGAGTTTTAGGGCTTGCCATATGGACCCAAAACCCCACCAAACCTCAAAATAGATGCTATGAAATGAAATATAAGGGTCTTAGCTATTACCTACAACTAACGATACTGAAAATGAATGATGGAAGCTCCCAGTATCAGCTGTGGAAGATCTGGCTAAGAAAATGCTCCAAGTGCTCTTTGCTAGAGGTAAATAGTGAAATGGTTTGATTTTTTACTATTTACTTGACTTATATAGGCATTTTTGGGTCTGACTCGCTATATTTTTGATGTAAAATCATATTTTGGTCAAAATTTATCTGTCCTAATCCCTAATGCTACTTGTAAATGCATTTAACACTTGTTTCTGAGACTATTGCATGATAGGAGAACTCTAGCAAAGAAGCTTTGAAAGTTTGTTTATGGCTTTTTCATACTTTGATAAAATGGAAAAGGTCAATGAGCGTTTATTATGACACTTTGATCACGCTCTGTAAACCTAGTATCAATGGTCCGAGTCTGTTTCTGAATCTTTCCAGGCTCGTAAAATTTGACATTGTGCAAAGAAACATCATGTAGTCTTCTTTTCACATCTTTTTCAGACTCCTTAAAACATGAAAAGATTGTCGAGTCCATTTTCGAATCTTTCCAGGCTCGTAAAAAGTGACATTGTGTAACGAAACATCATGGAGTCCTCTTTAAACTCTTTTTAGGCTCCTTAAATACGAAAAGATTGTCGAGTACTTGTCTCCTTCATACTCATAAAAGTATTTGAAGAGTCGTCCTTCCAACGATAGGTTATCTCTTTTTCGGTTCGGATAGGACTATTAACGAAAAAGGAACACTCCAGCCAATCATGACTGGAAGAGTTCTCTAAGGTATGATTTTATACTTTTTTGGGCCTTAGAGACTAAATCATACGAAAAAGGACCCTTTGGAGTCTTCTTCCGTATTCGTTCAGACTGTCTAAACATGAACGATACCGAGTTTTCTTTCAGTGGACTTGTTAAATTAAACATTGAGAGACCCGTTTTGGGATCGAACCCCTCCTCTCTCAGGTTTGTAAAACATATGAGTCTATACTTGTCTTCCGACAAGCTATACCGAGTGTTTGTTACCCTCTTTGAACTTTGTAGAAGGAGCAAGTCGATAAGTCGACTTGAACAAGAAATGACTTAGTCGATCAACCGACTAAGTCGATGGGCCGACTTAGTCAATCAACCGGCTAAGTCGGTCGGCTGACTAAACTAAAATATTAGGTCGGCTATCTGAAAAGTCATGTCGGTTCACCGAACTGACAGGTAGTTATTTGTAACCGTCTGTAAATTGTATATATTAGGCTGTTGAGCCAAACGAGAACTCAGTTCAGTTCTCTGCCTTGTATGAACTCATTGTATTAATATTATCTGTTTTATCCTATCTGTTCTAGTCTCTTGTCTCTATTCTATATTTATATATGTTTTAGTATGTATTATTGGTAACCTTATGTGATCTGTGAGATTACAACATTGGTTCTGTTTCCGGTAGTACATGACTAAAATATATGCTCACATATGATACCAGAGAAGGAGATTAAGGACTGGTGGGAACGTAAAATTACAAACTACTTGCAGAATTATGCACGAAGGAACAGATTAACAGTCGCCGAGGCAAAATAAATATTTTTTACAGAAACACATGAAAAGTTTGTCGAATTAGTTCCCCAACTCTTGAAACAACTCTTGGATGAGAAAGCCGAACACCATTAAAGAACAACAGTTGCTGGAGAAACTGATCCGGGGAGGTAGAACAAATTTGTCGGAGTGGTTTGAAAAAATCACTGACGACTTCTGTGAGGAGCAGGCAGTCGAAGACAGAACTTCGGTAGAAACTGTCAAAGAGAAATTTTACACAGATTTCACCGAACAATTTTTGTGTTCCCTACCGACCTTGTTGTTCAAATTCCTGATCGAGAAAGGAGCAGGACACATTGTTGAACCTCGAACACCACTGTATGAACAACCATCAAACACTAACTGGGAGGAGAAGCAGAGGAAGTGGGAGAAATTCATTGCAGAAAGGGAGTGGGAATACTTCCTGAGCAAATAAATCGAACTATCCAAGCTTTCTAAAAGCGTTGGGTAGGCAATGGGGGGGTAGCTGGTCATGTGTCGCAAATAGAGCATAGTGGATCCTAGTTGACCCAAACTAGATAGCAGTCACCAGTAATGAGAAGTCGACCAAAAGGGACATCGAGAGGATAGCTCGTACGGAAGTATGTCGGACATTCAAAAAGAAGAAAGGGACGAGAGACACAAGAGAAGGGAAGCACAACGAGACAGGGCCTTAGAGCTGCACAAAGGAAAAAACCCTAAGGAGAACGACAAGGAAGAAAATCCACCAGAGTCGAATCATGACCGACAGGAAGAGGGCATCGAGCACGAAGCATCCCCCAAGGAGGAAGAAGTGTGGATAGGGCAGCCAGAAGCTCTCCAAATAAGAGCTCCCGATGAAGGCACAACCCTTTCCCCATTGAATCCACGTACTAGAATACAGACTATTGTCGAAGACGACCTCTGACTACGAGCTGGTGACTTCACTATATGGAGCCGACTAGGCGACGAACCAGACCCTGGACGACACCTTATTATACGTCGACCAATGAAAGGGAATTGGGTGACGTTCCAAGTGGCAGCCTCCCTTCGAAGTATCCACTTGCTCTTACCGACACATGAAGGAGCACCCCCCCCCACCAAATACAACTTTAGAAGAAATAGAACAATCAGAACTGCCAACCAATAGTTGCAGAGGACCACCGACAGAAGAAGTCGGCACTAAATAACTCCACGTCGACCAAGAATCGACAATCAACGGGCACACTAGTTCCTTCGACCAGAATTCTGCAGGCACACCTACATCAATAACCCCACCACCCCCACCACCACCCCCACCTCCTCCCCCACCAACTTCTGAGAGCAGTGAAAGTGATTCAGACATCGGTCACAGATCAACTCACATTCCTCTTTATGAGGGAGACAAATACCCCCAATGACATTGGTTCGTCTACGAGTCGACCTGGGAAGCCAACTAGGTTACAGATGAAGATCGACAAATGGCGTAGTTTGCAGGAGCCTTAAGGAAAAGGGCATTGACATGGTACATGACCTTTTCGAAAAGACAACCTAGAGCGACAAAAGCCGAGATTAAGGCGCAGTTCTTGTCATTCTTCAAAACTCCAGATGCTAAGCACCTGGCCGTGAAGAAACTCAAAAACACCTCACAAAATCCAGGAGAATCCATCCGCGACTACGACAAGCGGTGGAAATATTTACTGAGCCAACTGGATTACGTTATTGATGAACAATTACTAATACAATGGTTTCTTGCAGGACTATTGCAAAAAGTACGTCGACACATTAGTCTGGAGACGTTCAAAACATATGAGGATGTGCTAACAAAATCTCTTCAAGTGGAGATGGACGAAGACATCCCTGCTTACCCCATGGACCACATATTGGAACAACAACTCGAGAATGTACAGAAGTCTCTGAAGGAGCTCAGCCTCAAGAATCAGGAGATCTGGTGCACTAAATGCTCAACTAACGGCCATTCGAAAGATAATTGTCGACAAGAATATATCCGACAAGATGTCCGCTTTGTACAGACCAAATCCTTTTGCGACATTTTCCAGGAACACGGAGATCACTCTACAGCAGATTGCCTGTTTAATATGAAAAATGACAAGGCTTCCTGGTGTGCCATCTACGAAACCAAAAGTCACAACACCGCTGAATGTCAGTTAAACCTAAAGAACATACAGAACTATCACGCGGTATATCAAACAAATGTGGTGGTGCAACATCACGAGCAAAACAATCCACCAAATGAGCAGAACAGACAAAGATACGACGGCCGACGATACGAGCGCCGGTACGACAATCGACGCTAAGGTTATGGAGGAAGAGGTCGATTCCCTGGGAATCGCGACATACGCCCGCGTCGACCCACCCAGTGCTTCATATGCTACAAAGAAGGTCACCGGTATGCAGACTGTCCATACAAGGACATGACTGATCTCAAATTCTGTACCCACTGCGGAGTAGGTGATCACTCCCTTGAGGATTGCCCTACTATCTTAGAAAAAATTAATACCAAGAAAAATTTTAATGTCTTGTCTTGTGTACAGAAGCATGATGTAATAACTACTAAAAATCTACATATTGTCACTCGACAAGGCACAAAAACAGGACCTGATAACTCTCAAATTAGTAATATTAAAGAAACAAACGTATAAAGAAGCCACACATGTTTTTCAAAACATTGCACGAGAAGAAGACCTCGACAATAGTTGACCTGACACAATACATAGATTAATCCAACTCGCTCAAACAGATAAATCAGTATCTCAGTTCATAGATTTGTTACATGAAATAAAAGGCACCAACCCTGAAAACAAACCAAAAACATCTGCAGCTTGAACCAAAAAGACAAAAGTGATGCCGATCCACTTGTCGACCTGGAAATCTAAGGTTACCACGTCCGACAAGTAGTGCTTGACTTCAGGTCACAGGTAAATATCATGACCCGAGACACTTGGGAACAGATGGGAAAACCTCAACTTTACGAGTCAGGCATTTACCTAAAACTCGCTGACCAAGGCCTGATTGAACCCATTGGGGTTTGGAAAAACGTCGACATGACCATCAAAGGAATTTCGACCAAGGTTGATTTTGAAATTATTGACCCAAAGGAAGGATCTAGTTCCTTCTCGGCGCTAGTCGGTCGACCTTG
The DNA here is from genome assembly GCA_001517045.1 of Pseudotsuga menziesii. Taxonomy (NCBI): domain Eukaryota; kingdom Viridiplantae; phylum Streptophyta; class Pinopsida; order Pinales; family Pinaceae; genus Pseudotsuga; species Pseudotsuga menziesii. The sequence continues at coordinate 95,396 of LPNX011182534.1, read as the reverse complement.
GGGTCAGAAGATGAAAGCATCCATATCTTTGGACAAAGAACGAATCAAGTTAAAAGGAAATGGTCAAAAAGTCATTGTACCCATTCATCCATCCCAGGGAGAGCCTTGGACTGAACCCATTGATGAAGAAGTCCATGTCAGACAACTTTACCAAATCCACAACAATACAGACTACACAGAACCAAACATCCATGGAGAACTTCACTTAGGTAACCAGGACTCAATCGGTTATAACTCAGATGCTGAATTATATGACTGGGAGATTAAGAATTATGAAACACAAGCAAGAGGGTGCTGGACTATACAAAAAGTACAGAAAAAACCCACCCGACAGTGCTTCATAGTATCAATCATCCCCAAAGTCTTTGAAAGGAAAATACGGGAACACCCTACCTTACAACCAACTAACTTAAATGCTACACAACTATCAAGGTATAAGGAGAGGGACTCACCAGTCGGACATATTGAGCAAGTATCTAAAAATATTGGTGAACATGGCCGACTTCAAAGCTTAGTTGAAACATTTATAGGTCAAGCAGCTAGATGGTGGGATACCCATCAGATGAAACTACAGACTTGGACAACTGCTTCGACTTACTTTGTCGAGCGATTCGGAGGAAAGAAATTAACCCAGCAAGCCCAGATACCTATCTTTACCCAAGGTCAAAACCCAGAAGAACATATCAAAACTTATGAAAGAGAGTGGAGAAGACTAGGATATAAAGATGACAGAGCCTAGTCACATTTGGTCCCCTCAACCCTAGCCAACTTGCCAAATAAATGGTACAAGATGGAGGAAGCTAGAGGTGAAACCTTCTTTTGGCACGAACTCAGGGAAATTTTTATTAAATACTTCAGCTTCTTACCTAAAAGGGAAAATCTAGTTGAAACGACGACACAAATTAAACAATTTCTCCAACCGACCGAAAAACAACCCTCCCAAGACCGTCGACAGATAAAAGACTGTAACAATCTACAAATATGCTCAGCATCACAGTCGACCCATTTACAATTAGAAAATGAACACACCGAAGGCAAAAGCTTCAGATGGAAATCCAACCACATCGAAACAACAAAACCTCTCCGATCCATCCTGAAAATCGCAACAACAAACAAAGAAGATATCGACAGAATGACTGCAGCCGACTTCCCTGCCACATTTTCACAGTTCAAAGAAGGAAGTAGACTGATTAATGAAGCTAAAGTGCCAGAATGGCTAGATGCCAAAGTAAAAACCAAAGAAGTCGACATCTCAAATGATGATGGACCAAAACTAGGAAAAATCGGTGACTATTGGAATGAACAACAGACCGCAGAGATCATGAACTTACTAAAAGAGTTCCAAGATGTCTTTGCCCGGGACTATAAAGATCTAAAAGGCTTAGTCCAAGAAATGGGCGAGATGAAAATTGATAGTAAACCTGATGTTCGACCTGTTAAGAAAAGACCCTATAAACTGGCTCACAAGTACAAGGAAATAGTCAAAAAGGAAATCGATAACATGTTAGCAGCAGGGATCATTTACCCTATCGACCAGTCAGAATGGGTAAGTCCAATGGTCGTACAACCCAAGAAACACGACCCGTTAAGGTTAAGAATTTGTGTTGACTTTCTCGAACTCAACAAAGTAACACTGACAGATCCATTCCCAACCCCTTATGCTGATGAAATCTTGAATGAAGTGGCAGGACATGAATGCTACTCATTCATAGACGGATTCTCACGCTATAACCAGGTACCAATCGCTAAAGAGGATCAAAGAAAGACAACATTTTTGTGTGAATTTGGTTCCTTTGCTTACAGAGTTATGCCTTTTGGATTAAAGAATGCACCTGCAATGTTTTCTCGAATGGTTGTCAAGACATTCCAAGAATACATATATAAGACCATGGAAATATACTTCGACGACTGGACAATATACTCCACCTTGAAAGACCACTGCACATGGCTCAGACTTATGTTGGAGAGATGTCGACAGATTCAACTCTCCTTGAACATTAAGAAATGTATATTTATGACTCCCATAGGCATACTACTAGGGCATATTGTCTGTAAAGCAGGTATCAAGGTCGATTTTTCCAAGATTAAAATTATCCTCGACTTGAAACCACCCGTAAACCCTAAACAAGTCAGGGTGTTACTTGGCCATACAGGATATTATAGAAAATTCATAAGACACTATTCATATATGACCTATCCTATGGAAGAACTCCTAAGGGAAGATCAAGAATTTAAATGGACAGAGGAATGCCACATCTCTTTTGAAAAATTGAAAAGAAAATTAGTCGAATCCCCCATTCTAAAATTTCCAAACTGGTCGATCAAATTCCATGTGCATATTGATGCCTCAGGAATAGCAATAGGAGCAATCCTAACTCAACCAGGGGATGATGGGATGGATTACCCTATAGTTTACAGCAGTAAAAAATTAAATAAAGCTGAAAGAAACTACTCAACCACAGAGAGAGAAGCCCTAGGTATGGTATTTGCCCTCCAAAAATATCGACATTACCTTTTAGCCAACCCCTTCCCATTCTATACCGACCATCAAGCCCTGAAGTACCTTGTCAATAAACCGCTCCATCATGGGAGGATTTGTCGATGGCTACTTCTATTCCAAGAATTTGACTTCGAAGTCGTTGTCCGACCAGGAAAGCTAAATGTCGGGCCTGACCATCTATCCCGCATAGACACAGGAGAGGAACCGACCAGAATTGACGACGACTTAACCGATGCACATTTATTTCACATAGAAGCAGTACTAGAAGAACTAGAAGAAATAGCTCAGTTCTTAGAAACCGGTCAGGCACCAGAAGGTATGAATACTAAGAAAAAACAAATCTTAGCTATGAAGGATGCACCCTACAGCCTCATCAATGGATTTTTATACAAAATGGGATTAGACAACATCCTCAAAAGGTGTGTACTCCAACATGAACGTGACCACATCATGCATGAAGCACACTATGGACCTGCAGGAGGACATTTCCAAGCAGCCACAACTGCAAAGAAAATCCAACAGTTAGGATTATGGTGGCTGACACTCCACCGAGATTGTAAAAGTTTTGGTAGTCGATGTGACAGATGTCAACGACTTGGTCGACCTATCCCGCGCACAGAAATGCCCTTGATACCAGTAAACCCTAGTCTCACATTCGAAATTTGGGCTATAGATTTCATAGGACCATTTCCTATCCTAGCTAAAATATCAGGTGCAAGATACATTATCACTGCAGTAGAATACGTCACTAAATGGGCAGAAGCCGAACCCATCGATACATGTTCAAGTGAGGTAGCCACTAAATTTATCTACGAAAACATCATCACTAGATTCAGCTGCCCACTAACATTGATTAGCAACCAGGGGACACACTTTGTCAACAAAACTATCAAAAACTTGACCGACCAATTCAACATCGACCACCGACGGAGTACAGCATATCACCCTAAGTCGAATGGCGCGATTGAAGCTTTCAATAAAACATTAACAAAAGGGTTAACCAAAATCTGCAATATGGAAAAAGACGACTGGGACAAGAAAATCCCTGCTGTCTTATGGGCGTACAAGACAACCTATAAACAGTCGATCGATCAAACCCCCTTTTGACTAGTCTACGGAGAAGAAGTTGTAGTCCCTCTACACTTCCGACAACAGACACCTACTATTGCAAAAATCCTCCATGTCGATGTCGAACATGCGAAAAAGGACCGACTATTTCAACTCAGCAAGCTGGAAGAACACAGACTCATGGCTATACAACACCAGGAAATTCAGAAGCAACAACAGAAAACATGGCACGACCGCAACATCAAGAACAAAAACTTAGCAGTCGGCAACCTGGCATTACTGTACAATAGTTGAGTCAAAGGAAAACCTAAGAAAATCCACACAGAATGGATGGGACCCTACATTGTCGACGAGATACACCCCAATGGTTCAGTTCAACTACGGGCGATGCAAGGCCTAGTATTTCGGAAGCTCGTTAATGGAGCCCGACTAAAATGTTACAGGAAAAAAAAATCATATAACGCCCGTAACCGGCAACCAAAATCCATAAAAAGCTAAAAATTCCAAAAATCAAAACAACATATTCCAGTCACAAAACCATGACAAGAAAACACCACTTCGACAACCGCCATCATGACCATCGACCATCTTCATTGCCCAGTCCTGTCGACCATGCTTCACACCGATACCAGCCGACGACCTCGATAGTCCCATCTCGCATTTATAACCTCAAGCATTGAAAACCATTTGCCATTAGTTCACACTCACGTATTACAGCTGGAACGTCAAGTCCAGCATTAATACATCCATTACCGCACATCACCAACCCAACACCTATAAATAATGGGCCATCGAAGGTTCATTCACCACACCCCTTACACACAGAGCACTCCAAAACTCAGTCAACCAAAAACCGCGAACCCTCTAGTAACCTCGACCAAACAGACATAATGGCCCCCAAACAGACCAAAGCATCGACCAAAGCAAAAGAAATACAGGCTGTGGATACACCTTTGGTCCGCAGACTAAAGAACATCAAAAACACCAAAGTACAGGAGGGTCCATGGCAAAAACTATGGGCCGAGATCCAAGAATGGGCCTTTGTTGACAAGAAAATGACTCAGGAAGCCGAAAAATTCCGACGCAGCACCCTCTTTGGATATGCCAACGCACTGCTGATGGCAAGCTTTGGTGGGACAAAAGAGGCTGCTGTGAAATTCATTATCAGCCGATATCACAATGGTCGGTTCTACTTTGACGAGCCGATCGACATTTCTGGGGATGACATCTCCAAACTGATTGGCCTATCCAACAAAGGAGACCCTGTACCAGTCGGAATCAAGGAAGGCCTAGTCAAAGAGCTTACGGGATCGCCATCCGGGAAAAATTCCAAAGGGTTGATGATCGGGAAAATCACACTCGAATGCCACAGATTTTGGCCAAAATCATTGCAATCACACTCACATTGGCCGGTCGAGGCAGCGACCTCAAATTAGAAATGCTGGAGGCCGTCGACACTATTGCAACCGATGGTCGAATCTATAGATGGGGGGATTATGTCGCTGACATGATCAAAACCGTCTGCGAGCGATGCCAGGAGACGGGAGGAATCATCAAGTTCCCCTCCCTCATTCTATAGATCGTTATGTTTCACATCTGTCTGGAAGGAAGCCCAGTCTTTCGAGCACCGACAAGGTTCGACATGTACAGGTTCAAACCATTTTCCCAGAAAGGAACACCCCATGAACTAGAGCAAGGGAAAGTGTTTCTAGAGAATTGGTTCCAACAACTAAAGGTTCACACAACTAGATGGAGGGTGCCTCAAAACATCCGACGAAATCTACCTGCGAACTCCCACATCCAGCTAGAACTCGACCATACCTCGATATGGTATATGCAGGGCGAGGCCTCCAATGCCCAAGCCCTCGACTACTACCCGACCACTGACCAAATTTTTTGAGAATTGTCTCGACAGACTAAGACAAAGATACCAGTGCCTGAAGCAGCGAAACAGGTTGACTTCTCCATCGAGGTGCCACTCACCAACCAAGAGAAAGAGGAAGACTACGAGATCAACCTCTACATTAGAACATTTGTGTCGGAGGACATACCAGTTGAAACCACTGGTTGGGTACAAATAACAATCAAACCGCTGACCGCAAAGGTAGCCGACCCACAGCCGCCAAAACCACAACCACAGCAACAAACCACCCCTCCGGCTCCAGCAAGTGTCTCCCCGACTTAGGAACCAATGGGTGAAGTTGAGCCCGACAACCCTGAGTACACGCTATCAAAATGCATCATTCGAAAGCTTGCCAATGAGATAGCAGCAGCAAGGAAGAAAATCCAAACGCAAAAGGAAAAACTAGGCAAAGGTAAGCGCAAACTTATCATTTTCGACTCATCCAATGATGACGAAGAACTGGCATCTATGGCCCTTGACATTATAGAGGATGCCGCCGCAAATAAAGTACTGATTGAAACTCAGTTCCAATGGTTTGTGGAAGCAGGGGCCCCCGAAGGTCGTCCAAAGAAGGAAAAAACAACCCCGACAACTGAAGACGTCGTCGATCTTGTGTCGACCCCTCCACCTCCATCACCAACAAAAATAGTCAAAGAGCAAGGATCGGCACAACAGTCGGTCAGTCCCCTCGACTTATACAAAAGTACAATCCTGGAGACAGTCAAAGCAAAATTCAACAAAGATACCAAGCTCAAAGCTTTCTTCGAGACGTTTCCTGAGCTGTTTCAGTCGGTCGAGAAAATTTCCACTCAGGCTCCTCTTTACATAAGCAGTAGGACACAACCCACAGTATTTGCACACATCACATCGACCTTCACATGACAATCTGACCAAGAAGGAGATGTGATTGGACAAGTGCAGTCTACTATTGAGCTAACTGACCCCGAACCCCAGACCGACGTACCAACCACTACACCACCGGAAGCAGACATACCTTCCGACGGAAGTCCCCACCGCATTTCCCCCACTCCCTCACCACTGCCACCATCATCCCCACCACCACCACCCCCCCCTGAGTCACAAACAGGCCCAACACAGCTAGCTATATCCACACAGCCGGAAGTGGTCATACCACCTCCCCAGCCAGAAAAACCATCAACTTCTATCCCACAAACCAAAGGCCCCCCTTCAACTGTTGCAGGTACACAGGAGACAGAGGCAGAAAAGCACAAGAAGAGGAAGGAGCATCATGGCAAGACCACCAGACTTCGGATTAGCTTGAAAGACACCAGCTCCTTGACTGACACAGAGGTGGGCCAACTCCTCAAAACTGTAGCCAAAGAAGCCAAGATACGGACTGAGCAAAAATCTAAAGAGCTCACATACAAAAATACAGAACAGGTCGAGTTTCTCGACAAATTCAGGACTTTAGCTCAATCCGTCATACCAGGCCCCATAGAAGTCGACACCGATAGACCACTTGAAAGAGCCTACCAGCTATTTTAGAGCATGGTGTCGACCATCTAGGAACGCCTCCAGGAAACCAAGGAGGAATAAAAAGAGGAGACTGCCAGAGTGCTACTGGCACAACACACTGCATTCTCCGAAGCATATAAAGTACTACAGGACCATATGGAGGAGTCTGTCATCACAGAAGAAGTCTTAAGAGACTGGCCTACTCATTATGGGCAAGTTTATCAATAGACACAACAGACTCGACAAGGAATTCAGGCTTTGGAGAGTAGGAAGACCACAGAGGCAACACTTAGGCCGACCATCGAAGAACAGATAGTGCTGGAAACAAACAAACTGCAAAAATTGGAGAGGGAAGCACATCAGTGGGTACAACAAGCACTTCCCAACTTAGAAAAAGTCGACATCATCTGCACACAGATGAAACGACTCATCGACGCAGCAGAAGAGCAGAACCAGTTCCTCGGCCCCAACATGGAAAAGATAGCAGAAGTCCCTATCTCGGAGAAGATGTTGGTCCTGTCAAATTTAAACACATTAACCATCGACATCCAGAAAGCTTTGTAGAGCTAGACAAAATTCCAACATCACCTCACCATCACAGCTCTGGCTATTGTTGAGGTATGTGTCCAGAAAAGACCAACCATCCGTCTTCATAGTCCGCCACAATAAAGTTTTTGAAGGCCCAAACAATACTATTTTTTTTGTACCTCCCTGTTTCTTTGGGGACGAAGAAATGTTTTGTTCGTGGGGGAGATGTAGAAGGAGCAAGTCGATAAGTTGACTTGAAAAAGGAACGACTTAGTCGATCAACCAACTAAGTCGATGGGCCGACTTAGTCGATCAACCGACTAAGTCGGTCGGTCGACTAAACTAAAAGATTAGGTCGGCTATCTGAAAAGTCGTGTCGGTTCACCGAACCGACAGGTAGTTATTTTGTAACCGTCTGTAAATTGTATATATTAGGCTGTTGAGCCAAACAAGAACTCAGTTTAGTTCTCTGCCTTGTATGAACTCATTGTATTAATATAATCTGTTTTATCCTATTTGTTCTTGTCTCTTGTCTCTGTTCTGTATTTATATATGTTTTAGTATGTATTATTGGTAACCTTATGTGATCTGTGAGATTACAACAAACTCATAAAACCGAAAAGAGGCACTCATCGATCATGATGGGGGAAATGGGAAGGGAATAATTTTGCAAATAATGGTAGTTGTTTGTCATTACCTTTGAACATGGCACTTGTTTGCACAACCATGTCAGTCAATTGGGTATTCAACTAATCTCTGTGACGATCCAATTTCATGAGTCATGTCACTCCTTTGAGTCTTTCAAAAGAATGCATTGTCCACTGTTTCATTGTGTGTCTATCCCATCTAGTCATGCTCTCAAGTATTTTTTTGTGCCTCCCGATGTTCATAGGGGATCTGAAGAAGTGTCGCCTCTGCAGTCCACATAGTCTTTGTGTCAGTATCTTTGAGTTAGTCATATGGTTACTACATTCACATCATTCTAGAACTATGTTTCGAGTTTTGTGTCATCGATGTGGGACTCATCATGGCCCTCCTTCGACGAGACTTTTCCCGTCGACATCGGCTAATCATCCGGGAAATAGTCCTAGAAACAATGATTGGTACCTGAGATCTATGCCTTAATGACAGATTCTCTTGCTCTCGACATAGGTTCACATCATTGACCTTTGATCAATAGAATCGACTAGGTGTTCGACATCAGAACATCTATTTACACTCATTAGATTGTACTAGATTGATCTATTCACCTTGGGAATCATTGACATTAATGGTGATCTCCCTCGCACTTGTTAACGGTTCACATCATTGGCCGGTAACCAAGTGGTTTCTACCATGTTCGACTTCAGATCATTGTAATCATATGGATAGAATCGTACTTTGTGGAAGATGAGACGAAGACCATGGGTATTTGTTTAAAGCGCTCATTGCTTTTCCCCAAGTTGTGATGGAGTTATGTATATCTAGCATGGATCCACATTTGTATGGTCGTGGCTATGCTCAAAGTTGCGCCTATAGGACATAGATCTACATTGTATGTTTGGTAGCTATGTCCAAGTTTGATTCCTCTATCACATGGATCTATGCTGTATTCTAGTAGCCATGCTTGTTTATTCCTCTCATGGATCTGCCTTGTATTGGTTTGCAGCCATGATTTTGGTTACTCGTGTCTATGAGTCAACATACTAATGTACTGCAGATGCCTACTTGACGAATTGCTCCAATCGAGCCGACATTTTCGCCTCATGGCAATGACTTGTTCTCTCAAAGCTCTCGTTTATCGTATCCCTCCAAGACTCATGCTTTGGGGGGCATCCTGTTATACCAAAATCCTGTCACCATTATGTGATAAGACATTTGACATACCTACTTGCCCTGAATCCTAGCTTCTGGAGTGGAAACTCATATCATCTGTCAATGTTTTCATGCAAATTCTCAGCACCGTGCTTGACCTTTTATCCATACGCGGTACCCTTGTTTGCACCGCCCATACTATGTTTCCCACAAGTGGTGCCACCGCTTATGGCCCTTAGTCTATAAGCGATTATTACCAGAACCGCTCCGTCACTAAAGGAGAAACATGGTACCTTGGGTAAAAAGGGAAAAAGAGAAGTTTCTCGAGGCTTCTAGATGATAAGCCTTGTGTCCTCCTTTATCCCTACTGTTGTGGGTCTGTTGAGCTCGAGATCCCCCATCCTAGGATCTTGGAGGCCACCTCACCCACAAATATCTTAACCTACCCTATCCATCTAGCCTTATAAATACAAGCTTATGGCCATGGTTGAGGGGGAGAACTCTTAAGGCATTGTTATGCTGTTGGATTGATCACTTGGTCCATATCATTGGAGAGCATAGAGAGAGCTAGAGTCGGAGCTTATGGGGATGAGAATGCTTGGTTTCATGGAGATGCATGCAAACACTAAGGATTGGTTGTAAAATTCTTCATATTTCTTTAATGCATGTTGATTTCTGTCCCACCTATATTGTTGATGTTTGATTTCATATATATGTTCTTAGATTCCTTAGTCACTAGCATAGATTAGTAGATCATGTTCTGGTTGCTTTGATCTGTTTCGTGTCAAGCTTATTGCAGGTACACAGGGTGACTGTCAAAGCATTGTATTCTAGGTATCTATGGGGTCTAGGGAGAGTCTTCAACCTCTGTCTTCTATTTGTTCTAGATTTGAACCATTCAGACCAGTGGAACACCTTGCTGTTCGTAGGAGGTGAAATATTCCAGCTAACAACATGAATTAATTGGCCCATTAAAGTCACATGGCAACAAATGGATGAGTTCTAAGGTTGACACTAGGTAGAATAGAATTTAATCTTCCATAGTCCCCCTTTTCTCTTCCCCTTTAGTGGAATCATAGCCCCTCTAGTGCTATTTACACAGTCATCTTGAAACATTTTATTATTTCCAACATAATATTTACATACATTTTGAGTCATCATGAAAATCTAACCACACGACCCATCTAGAAATATTTACATTATACATGCCTAGCCATTCACTAATTAGACCTTGGCCATGAGCACCACACTAGGAATCCATACTAGCATATTTACATCATTTGCATATTTGATTTAATGCATTTCAAGGGTCAAAACTAGGATATTACATTAAGATCCCCCTTGGAATAACACCATGTTCAGTGTTACTTCTTTTTAGCAAGGTCTCATGTCCTTCTTTTTCAACTGCATTTGCAATTCCTTCCTCTTCAAGGTCACTTTGTCCTCTTGTTGGCTATGTTGGACAACAACGATCAATCCTTCCTATTACTACCTTGGATTAACTCTAAGGCCTTTAACATTTCAACACATACCTATTATAGTCATCAAATAGAAAACATGCTCATTATACCCATTCTAAGCAACACTTAATCCACTCATAAATATTCAAGTTTCATAATCGAAGCATATATATTCATACCAAAATATAAAGTATGAAAATAAACCCAATACTTATATGTAATATCATATATCTACTCCACATTGTTGGAATATATTAAACCCACTCACAACGTAGGATAAAATATTTAATCATTATTTGATTAAATTCCTACCCACTAGCTAATTAGTTAGCATCTACTTGCACCTTAAAGTCAACACATGGCATCTATACCCCAGGAATTATTTATTTCTGATTCTGGGCTGATCTTGACCACTTTATGGACATCCAGAATTGGTAACTGCGCTTTACTGCAGATTCTGCTTTATTTTGCTTTATCCAGCTTTTTTGTGGATAAGGAAAAGCTAGTTAACTAGGAAAATTGTATCTTTTGTTGCCAACTCATCCTCCAAGGTTTTCTCTCCATTTTCCACTATTAGCATGTTTTTCCATCATTCTTGATAACTCAATCATGCTTTTTCTAATTCGTGAGGTCCTTGACTAATTTGGGATGTGCATTAGCCACCTATGGGGGTTTATCATATTTGGTAAGTCAACCTTTTTGAGCTTTATGAGTTGTCTCCATACAAATCGATTTTCTATGGGGGGTTTACTATTTATGTACATTATTATTCATCATTAATAAATGGAAGGATACACTCCAATATTCATCTCTTCATTCATGTGATTCAGTCTCTTTCTTCTCTCTATTTTTCCTGTGTATGCTTGTAAGAATTATCTTAGTAGCAAGATCTATTTATTGTGCTTCTTCTTAGCATATTTGCTCATAGAAGTGGAGCTATTATTTATACATGGTATTAGAGTACAAATTTTCACAAGTTCTACAGAGTTGAGGAGCGCATCCAGTCTCTTATCCCTCTCTAAAGAAGAGCTTGTCTAGCTTACAATATTTTATCCTAGTTTTGTTTTGCAGGTTGCAGAGAGTTTATTCTTGAGTGCATCAACTCAGCAATATGGATTCTTACTCAGCTATAATTCTTACTCCCTTAAAATACCATGAATGGAAATCCAAAATTGGCATTCTATTGTGCAGTAAAGGACTATACGGAGTTACTCTAGCTTTGGAGAATGAGCCCAATGTTGTGATTGAGAAAGCTAAGTGGCATAATAGGTTGGATGAAGGCTATGGATTGATTTTCCTCTCTATTTCTCCTGATCTAATCTTTTTCCTAGATGTTTTGACCACTCCAAACCAAGTGTGGACTCAATTGGAGTCTCTCTTGAGGTAAGAGCGCATCAATTGGAGATTGAGTTATTTTCATTGAGTCCAAGGAGTTTCGATTCTCTTGAGGGTTTTTGTAATGTCCTCTTCCAGCTAGGCCTTAAGGCCCAAAATCGCTAACCTATGTGATTCCTATGGGTTCGAGTGATTACTGACAGCTAGGGAATCAGCTAAGGATTGATGCCAACCATAGAAGATCTAGGGCATCATCAAGTGGTCAAGAAGGGCCACTAGGGCCAAAGGCCACCCTCGTGCATGCCATCCCAGCATTATTTTAATGATGCATGCACTATTTAAGTCTCCCTCCACATGCATGCAAGTCAACGGCAAATTAGAAGATAAAGTGACCTAATTAGGTCAAAGATTAGGGTTTTGCACAGTTGAACTTTATAAATAGAGGAGAAGGCAAGAGGAGACTTCACTTTTGATTATTATTATTTTGGGAGCTCTTAGATAGCAGCACAGCATGCAGCACATCAGTTGGGGTTGGAGACGGAGTCTTCAGCTAACAGGATTTTGGCAGTGAAACATCTGTCCTAGTCTTATTCTGGGTAAGCCATACAGGTTCACCACTTGTTCTTTATTCATTCATCAGTTACCTAGTACATGGTATAGATCGTTGCAGGGACACATGTGCAGCCGTAAGAGGGGGTTTTCATCCAGAAAGCCCTAATCAGCTGTTGGGCCTTCAGATCTCAGTTTCCTTCTGAAACTCAGGCACCAATATCATCATCAGCCTCATACTCCGGTACCCAGTGATTTTCAGATCTATCAGTGCTCATCCGAAGCAGTTATCAGCCATTTCGGGGTTCCAGAGGGTGTGTAGCTACCTCTCTAAAGTGATTCGCTACCCTACCTGGAGATCTTAGAACCTTCACATGCTCCGGGAATTCTCTTCGACATTGAACCGCTATCATTCCTGCAAATTCTCAGTCAGATCGGACATCTCCTTCCTTGAGGGCGTCACACTTCTCTACTTGGGTGTCTTGCTGCTGGGGGGATTCACCTGAAGAAGAGGAGCTTAGATCCTCTCCGATCGAGCTTGCAGTACTGGCAGACTTTTGCTGGAGTAGTTCAGATCAGCTTATCAGTGGTAAGTGTTCATTCTATCTCGTAAACCCTAACCCTAATTTTTCCTATAAAATAGGGATTTTTGCTTGGCAGTTTGCATGCCCCGTTCTATCAGCATATTTGCTTAGAAATAGAAAATATCAGGATTTGGGATATTACAGTGGTATCAGAGCTATTTTCTTGGCCAGCTATGGGCTTAAGAGATGAAAAGTAGATGAATACAGAAGGAGATCCTTTTGTAACCTATAGGAGGAGGAAGAGTAGATACAAAGAAGAATTTGAAGATATCCAACTAGAAGATACCAATTAAGACATGGAACAGACAGGTATACATTCGGATAGGGGAAAAGGAATGGGAGAAGAGGAGAATCAGATGGAGTTTCACAGCTTGGTCTCTGCATTGCAAGACTTAGCCAAAGGACAAAAAGAAGTCCTCAATGCAATCAATAGACTGTCAGTGAAATTGGAACCAGGAATTAGCAGTACACCTCCCTCACCGGTAGAGTGGGGATCTTCAAGCGGCAGTGGAAAGATGGTGTACACCAACATCCAAAACACTCCCCACATATACAACATACCTACTATCAGGCCTACCATGCCTCACTTCTTGGCAGATACAGTAGGGGGCCCGGTCATGCAGGTAGAGCCTAGCGAGCCTTTTGGGGCTTATTTGCAGGAGTACAGGGACTTAGGGGATGAGTTTCATGCTACCATGTCTTTCTCAGAATTCTGCAACTTGAAGAGTAGGAACAGGCCTAGGAATTTCAACAAGGGTTTCAATCACAACTATGAGCTGCAGAAGACCTAGGGCAGGTTAACCATCCCAAAATTTGATGGGAATCGCGGAGGATCAGCGAGAACATGGGTCCAAAAGTTGGATATCTATTTCCAACTCAACTCCATGACAGAGACAAACGCCATTAAGTTGGCTACACTTCACCTGGATGGAGAAACTCACGACTGGTGGTACCACAGATTGGTGACATTGGGTCACAACACCATACATTCTTACGGTGAGTTCACTCAGAAACTCATGGAGAGGTTTGACAGGAAAGATCCAAAGATTCATTTCAGGGAGTTGGCTCAACTCAAGCAGACTGGTAGCGCAAAATCTTTCATTTCAGAATTTCAGAGGCTAGCCGTTATGGTAACAGATGTGTCAGAGAGTAGATTGACTATGTTATTCACTGAGGCCCTCATAGAGCCACTACAGGGATGGGTGAAAGCCTACAAACCCCTCAATCTGTAGGATGGTATTAGCCGGGAAAGGGATCTTCAAGATTCAGTCCCTAAAAACAAATTCCCTCTGAAAACCAATTTTCCTGTTAGGGACAAGGATAGGAAACCTTTCTAGCAGGATGTGCCCAATAAAACCTGGTTAGATGAGGACACCAGGAAAGATTTGAGAAGGAAGAAGCTGTGCTTCACCTGCCAGGAACCATGGGTACCAGGACACAGGTGCACAGGGAAGGTGAAGGCACACTACATTGAGGTGTATTCAGACAATGATGATGATGATGATGAGCATGAGGCCACAGAAGAGGAATCACACCAGGGTGATACACCAGAGGGAGTCATTGCTACATTGTCCGGAGTACCGAGATTCCATACTCTCAGGGTCAGGGGAGTAGTGCAGGGTCATAGAGTAGGAGTATTGATTGATGGGGGAGCCACCCACAATTTCATTGACTCTGCTTGGGTAGCCAAGAGAGGTATTTAGACCGAGAAGTTCGAGGGATTCACTGTAGCAGTAGCCGGGAACTCCAGCATGGAGTGCAACTACTGGATCCCAAAACTGAATGTTGCCTTAGGTAACTATCAGATGACAGACTCTTTCTATGTAGTGGATACTCATGTGGTATTGGGTGTTCAGTGGATTTACTCTATAGGGAAATACATTACAGACTATAGGGAAATGGAGATGGAGTTCCAGGGGCCAGATGGCAAACGGGTAGTTTTGAGGGGCATGAACACTTATCCCCCAAAACCGGTCTCGTCATAGAGAATGGAGGCAGTGCTCTGACATGATGATATAGAATGGGCTGCAGAATGTTTTGTCAATTTCAGGAAACCCCCAAAGACCAGCTCACAACACCCCAGTGACATTCAGGCCTTGCTACAAAAACACGAAAAGGTTTTTCGGGACCTTCCATCGGGAAAACCACCAGACTAAGGTTTTGAACACATCATCGAGTTAGAGGAGGGAACAAAAGCAGTCATCACCACTCCTTACAGGAATCCCAAGAGGTACAAGGATGAGATTGAGAAAACCATCAAAGAATTAATGGAGCTTGGTTATATATGACCCAGTTCTAGCCCCTTTGCATCTTTAGTAGTTCTGGTTAAGAAGAAGGATGGTACTCTGTGTATGTGCATCGATTATCGAGCGCTTAACAAAAAGACCATCAAGAATAGGTATCCCATTCCCAGAATCGACGAACTCATGGATGAACTTCGGGGAGCTCAATACTTCTCCAAAATTGATCTTCGCTCGGGGTACCATCAGATTAGGGTAAGGGAGTAGGACATCTCCAAAACAGCTTTCTGCTGTCATTTTGGTCACTATGAGTTTCTGGTCATGCCCTTCGAACTGACCAATGCTCCGGCCACTTTTCAGTCATGCATGAACCATACATTCCGAGCACAGCTTCGTAAATTTTTGCTGGTATTCTTTGATGACATCCTGATTTACAGCAAAAACTGGGAAGAACATCTGAAACACCTGGACGAAACATTGAGTATTTTAGAAGAGCACTCACTATATGCAAAAATTTCCAAGTGTGAGTTTGGCATGAAAGAAATGCTGTACTTAGGACATGTAATCAATGCAGAAGGAGTACAGGTTGACATGGAGAAAATCAGGGCTATCAGAGATTGGCCTGCGCCAAAAATAGTTACAGAGTTGAGAGGGTTCCTAGGTATGTGTACTTATTACCGGCGGTACGTTAAGGGATTCTCCCAATTTACAGCACCCCTCACAGATCTCACCAAGAAAGGAGCGTTCTCTTGGACAGACTTAGCACAGAAAACTTTTGAGGAGATGAAGGCTATTATGAGTTCTTGTCCAGTTCTGGCATTACCAGATTTCTCACAACCTTTTGTGATAGAATGTGATGCCTTAGGGGAAGGGTTAGGAGCAGTGTTGATGCAAAATCATCACCCTATTGCATTTGAGAGCTATAAACTGAAGAACTATGAGCGCCATTACTCCATATATGACAAGGAGATGCTGGCCATCTTGCATGCTCTCACAAAATTCAGACAGTACTTGGTGGGCAGTAAGTTCAAAATCAAAACCGATCATAACAGCCTCAAGTATTTCTTGGAACAGAAGGAACTAAATGAGCGACAACAGAAATGGGTCAGCAAGGTACAAGCCTATGATTTCGAGATCGAGTATGTGAAGGGTAAGAATAATGGAGTAGCTGATGCATTATCCAGGCGTCCATCCCCATTATCTCTCAGTAGTATATCCATGGATTGGAGGGCACTTCTCTTAGTGGAGTACTCCAAAAATAAATTCGCTTGCGAATTATTGGATGGGAAAATTCAGGATGACAGGTACAGGATTATGGATGACATCATCTATTACAAGGACAGAATATACCTCGTTCTAGAATCCACATTGAGGAAGAAGATAATTTAGGCAACCCACGATTCTCCTTTATCAGGGCATCAAGGTTTCTTAAAGACCTACAGGCAGATCAGAGAGAGGTTCTCTTGGAAGGGACTCAAGGGGGAGATTATGTAGCATGTTCGGGAATGTAGCATCTGTCAGTAGAACAAGGTTGAGAACACCCATCCAGTAGGGCTACTCCAGCCACTACCGATTCCAGAACAGAAGTGGGAGAGCATCTCCATGGACTTTATTACAGGCTTGCCCAAGGTCCAAGGGCGAGATTGTTTATATGTTGTAGTTGACAGACTGACTAAATTTGCACATTTCTTCTCAATATCATCAGACAACTTGGCAGCTCAAGTAGCTGATTTATTCTTCAGGGAAGTTTTCAGGTTACACGGGTTACCTAAGACCATTGTCAGTGATCGAGATAGCAGATTCATGGGTGCCTTTTGGCAAGAGCTGTTCAGATTGGTAGGGACCGAACTGGCTACCAGTACGAGTTATCATCCCCAGAGTGACGGGAAAATAGAAATAGTCAACAAGTGGATCGAAGGATATCTAAGGAACTATGTAGCAGGGCAGCAGCGAACCTGGATCAAATGGATACACTTAGGGGAGTATTGCTACAACACTACTTATCATATGTCTATTAGGATGACTCCTTTTAAGGCACTATATGGTTACGAGGCATTGGACTATGCATATTTGGCATTTGGAGACAGTAGGGCTCCTAAGGCTAAGGATTGGATACAGGACAGTCAGGACATCCTGAAAATACTGAAGGAGAATTTCATTAGAGGAAATTTGGGGTCTAAAATGGGCCTTATAAGAAAACGTGCCAAAATAAGTTTTTGTGAGTTGGAATTCAAGAACCAATAGAATTTCAATAAAATAAGTCAACCATAATGGTTGAATTGGCATATTTGTCATTAAAAAAAACTACTTTTTTTGTTCGTATTTTTGACATATATCATTGTGTTTTTACTCAAATTTTGATCGGGAGAGCTTGTTGGATGCGGAATTTGATTCCGCATCCAACGAGTACCCACACTGCATACATTTGACGGACCTCGCTACCCCAAAAACAAGAAATACCTGAAAAAATGTGATGATGATGTCATCAACACGTTTTTTCAGGTATTTCTTGTTTTTGGGGTAGAGGGGTCCATCAAAAGTATGCAGTGTGGGTACTCGTTGGACGCGGAATCAAATTCCACATCCAACGAGCTCTCCCGATCGAAATTTGAGTAAAAACACAGGAAGATATGTCGAAAATACGAACACAAAAAGTAGTTTTTTTCTTTCTTCCTCCAAAATTAATCAATATTATTTTATTATTTTAACTATTATTTTATTATTTTAACTATTATTTTATTATTTTCCTTAGGAGGCCTATTTTAGACCCCAAAATTCCTCTAATGGCAGACAACACAGAACCAACAGAAGATGTATGCCGACAAACACAAGATTGAGCGGAGCTTCGAGGTAGGAGATTTGGTATACTTAAGGCTCCAGCTTTACAGACAGTCCTCACTTAAGAAGAAAGGAGCAGAGAAGTTAAAACCCCGCTTCTATGGACCCTACAAGATAATGCGGAAAGTGGGAGAGGTGGCTTATGAACTAGAACTTCCTCAGGAAAGAAAAATTCACAATGTGTTCCATGTATCTAGCCTAAAGAAAACTCTTGGTCAACACATTGCTCCATCCACCGAATTTCCTCCTTTAGATGATGAAGGACTGCTGATACTGATTCCCGAACGGATCATTCAGACTAGAGAGAGGAAGCTCAGGAACAAGGTAATCAGGGAATACTTAGTTCAATGGAAGGAACTACCGCCAGAATATGCCACCTGGGAAGGTGAACAGGTATTGTAGCATCCCAATTTGAAGTTGCTTGAGGACAAGCAATCTCAAGTGGGGAGGACTGTAATGTCCTCTTCCAGCTAGGCCTTAAGGCCCAAAACCGCTAACCTATGTGATTCCTGTGGGTTCGAGTGGTTACTGACAGCTAGGGAATCAACTAAGGATTGATGCCAACCATAGAAGATCTAGGGCATCATCAAGTGGTCAAGAAGGGCCACCGGGGCCAAAGGCCACCCTCGTGCATGCCATCCCAGCATTATTTTAATGATGCATGCACTATTTAAGTCTCCCTCCATATGCATGCAGGCAATTCAACGGCAAATTAGAAGATAAAGTGACCTAATTAGGTAAAATATTAGGGTTTTGCACAGTTGAACTTTATAAATAGAGGAGAAGGCAAGAGGAGACTTCACTTTTGATTATTATTATTTTGGGAGCTCTTGGATAGTAGCACAGCGTGCGGCACAACAGTTGGGGTTGGAGATGGAGTCTTCAGCTAACAGGATTTCAGTAGTGAAACATCTGTCCTAGTCTTATTCCGGGTAAGCCATACAGGTTCACCACTTGTTCTTTATTCATTCATCAGTTACCTAGTACATGGCATAGATCGTTGCAGGGACACGTGTGCAGCCGTAAGAGGGGGTTTTCAGCCAGAAAGCCCTAATCAGTTTTTGGGCCTTTAGATCTCAGTTTCCTTCCGAAACTTAGGCACCAATATCATCATCAGCCTCATACTCCGATACCTAGTGATTTTTAGATCTATCAGTGCTCATCCGAAGCAGTTATCAGCCGTTTTGGGGTTCCAGAGGGTGTGTAGCTGCCTCTCTAAAGTGATTCGCTACCCTACCTGGAGATCTCAGAACCTTCTCATGCTCTAGGCATTCTCTCCGACATTGAACCACTATCAGTCCTACAAATTCTCAGTGAGATCGGACATCTCCTTCCTTGAGGGCGTCACACTTCTCTACTTGGGTGTCTTGCTGCTGGGGGGATTCACCTGAAGAAGAGGAGCTTAGATCCTCTCCGATCCAGCTTGCAGTACTGGCAGAATTTTGCTGGAGTAGTTCAGATCAGCTTATCAGTGGTAAGTGTTCATTCTATCTCGCAAACCCTAACCCTAATTTTTCCTATAAAATAGGGATTTTTGCTTGGCAGTTTGCATGCTCCGTTGTATCAGCATATTTGCTTAGAAATAGAAAATATCGGGATTTGGGATATTACAGTTTCTTCACCAAGTTCAAGTCACTTGTTCTAATTCTCAAGAAATGTGGTATTGAGAAGGAATATGATTAATTAATCCTTTCCATTCTTTCTAATTGGGTCCCGATTACTTAGTTTTTTTGTCTACTTTTCATGCTACTAGGCTTGTTGTTCCTAAGTGGAAAATGCCTTCTTTAAATACTTTTCTTGATTCACTAAAAAAGGAGCAAGATAAATTGATCCATATGGGTGTCCTTAATTCTTCCAAGGAAAAGGATCATGCTCTCATGTTTCAAGTAAGAAAGAATGTCAAATCAAAAGAGAAGCAAATTGTGAAGAAGCCAAAGTCAAAAATTGAAAACGAAAGTTCAAAGCCTACTGATGAAGATTCGATAAAGAAGGGTAAGAAGAAAGGGAACACATCCAAGTGTTATTTTTGCAGAAAGGGTTTTCATTCAGAGAATAAGTGTTTCAAGAATAATATGGACATCATGTCTCATATTCTTAAGAAGCACAAGATCGAAGTTCTAGATGAACTAGAGAAGCCTGCTGATTCCTCAAAACACTGTCATAGTGCACAGTTCCAAGGTGATATAAATTATGCTTTGAGTGCCAGAGTTAAATAATTTTCTCATGTATCTGATATATATTTAGTCTCTGATATATAAGAATCAGTAATATCAGATCCTTTCTTTGATAATCCTCCTCTCAGTCTACTAGATTCATCTCCCAAATATTGTGATTTCTCACTAGATACTGACTTGTCTTTGAGCAACTCTTCCTCACAAGATTATATATCTGACTTAAAATATTACTTGAAGGCTGATATGTATGTCATGAAACAAATAATACCACCATCTATACCATATACCATACCGCCAAATAATCCTAAGACTATACAAATCCCAAGTTCACTAGTTGATTCGTCATTGGTCTCTTATGCAGTGTTACTTATATTACATGGTTTGAAGTCTTACCTATATTTCATCGGTTGGTTATCCATGAAATTATTCATATTTGGAGTGATATTAAACATGTTTGTATATGTTCTAAACACTTATGGTTCAAATCTCATTTCCATTCATCATTCATTTTTTTACACCTATCAGTTTTCCCAGTCTAGCCCTATATCTTCATGGAGTTACTGAAGCCTTTGTCTTTGCTGTCCCACATTCTAATGTTTTATCAACCTCATATCATATCTGGGAAGGTGCTACATCAGATTGGAATATTGACATGTGATTCACATCACAATTTTGCAGTTATTCAAGGATTTGAGTGTGTAATAAATTGTCTTGATTTTGATACTCTTTGGGAAGGAGTATGCACAGATCTCTTTTCAATTTCAGATTGTTTTTGCATATCATATTTTGACAGAAGAAAGAAGAATTCATATAATTCTCATACTTCATCAGTTGATGAGATACAAGGAGTCTCTCCTCTTCCTTGCAGGTTCTACACTCTAGTGCATGATCATGGAGTTCATGATTTCTTCATTAAGTCTTCCATCCAGAAGCAATTTATTTAGCTCATTCAAGTGAAGATAAATATATATTCAAGACATATTATTTCAAATTTTGTGCCTTGTCCTTTCTTGAGGGAGAATTTTCCCCATGTGGTTTTGCCTCTTTCCTCAGTTTTTTGGACATAATAATTTTTAAAGGGTGACCATAGCCTTGTTGCTGGGCCCTATATGCATCCATATGCATCTATATTTTTGAAATACTATCATAAAGTCAGAATTAAAGGGGTGNATAACTTAGGATAAAATATTTAATCATTATTTGATTAAATTCCTACCCACTAGCTAATTAGTTGGCATCCACTTGCACCTTAAAGTCAACACATGCCATGTATACCCCAGGAATGATTTATTTCTGATTCTGGTTTTATCTTGACCATTTTATGAACATCCATAATTGGTAGCCATGCTTTACTGCAGATTCGATTTTATTATGCTTTATCCAGATTTTCTGTGGATAAGGCAAAGCTAGTTAACTAGGAAATTGGTAGCTTTTGTTGCTAACCCTTCCTCCATGATTTTCTCTCCATTTTCCAAGATTAGCATGTTTTTCCATCACTCTTAACAAATAACTTAGGCTTTTTCTAATTCGTCAGGTCCTTGACTGATTTGGGATGTGCTTTAGCCACCTATGGGGGTTTATCATATTTGGTAAGTTAACCTTTTTGATCTTTATGAGTTGTCTCCATACAAATTGATTTTCCTACAAGGGATGTACTATTTATGTACACTATTATTCATCATTAATCAATGGAAGGACACACTCCAATATTCATCTCTTCATTCATGTGATTCAATCTATTTTATTCTCTCTATTTTTCTTGGGAATGATTGTGAGAATGATCTTAGTAGCAAGATCTATTTCCTCTGCTTATTCTTAGCATATTTTCTCATAGCATTTGAACTATTATTTATACATACATGGCTTCCATGATCAATATTCAAATTACTATCTTCTATTACATGCGAAAGGTATATATAACATGAATCTCTCACAATAGATTCATTGAATTTTCCTCTTCTTTGTAGTCACTCATCATTCAGGCCTAGGTATCCACTTCTCTGCTAAACAGTCCCTCATGTGAACCATTATTTGTCAAGAATTTATTGCACAAGAAGAGCATATACTTATAGAGTCTTTTGTTTGTGATTAAGTAGCTAAATCCTTCTATTGTTGTACAAAAAAATTTACATATAGAAAAAAAGAGGTCCCTCCCAGAGGGAGATCCAGGGTCATTCAAAAACACCATTACCCATCGGGTTCTAGTTTGCTTCCCATTTCTAAAAACATTCTCCTTCCCCTTTCCATACGAAAATAGAGCATTCATCAACTTAAAAAACCCTCTAACCAACTCTAAAGAACATAGGATATTTACATACAACCCACAAACATCAAGATGTTTCCCATAAAAACATCATTTCACATGACATTGAAATGGAATGAAGAAACTTAAATACAGAGAAAATTGACATGGGTTACGCCATGCCTGCCACTGGTCCGAAGCCTTCACCAAGTCCTTCCTCCTTTTTTTCCATCGATGGTCCCTCTGCCGATGGAGAATGAGGATTCTAATTGGCCCGATTGTGCCTATAAAGAGGGGCTCCAAATCCAACACAACTTCCATGTCCCACAGATTCCTCATCATATCCCCCTTAATATTGTTAAGAATCTGGGTAACCAGGTCACCATAATTCTCTCTCTCCAACATTTTCTTCGTCAAAATATTCCTCATAATCTAGTAAGGATCCAACATTACCTCCACTCCTTTCTACTCTATATGTTTTGTCCTTTCCTCCTCCTCCATTGAAGTGATGGCACCATTGCTATCAGGCGGGATTCCTTCCATGTAGCTTTTCTCCTCTTCGCTCTCCACTCGTCTCCTTTCCCTCTCACCATGCCCACCTCATCAACTTCTCATCCTTTGATGCGGTTCAATCTCTACACTATCTCTGATCATAAAATTGATAATGTTCATCTCCTCCCACTTATGTCCTCTACCATCTAACTCAACAATGAGCATGCTCTTGCCCAGTTTCTGGGCTCTACATACATTCCTCTTCAATATTTCCCATGCGCGATTTATCTTCAATTGAATTATCATGACCGAGTTCATATTTATGGCCAAGGTCTCAATCACCTGGCTTACCTTGGCTCCGTCCCTCCCTCCAGGGACAATTCCCATGATTATGGTGTACCCTACCTTCATCTTGCTATTGATACGAAGAGACGCCCTTGTCCTTTCCTCTTCGTTAGCCTTAATTTCCTTCTGGTTTATTAATACATGCATTTACATCTTTCTCATCTTACCAACAATTTTCAAGCTTCTCTCACTCAACATTAAATCTTCTGACCACTGTCAGTTCTCTCACCACCCTCCTGCATGTTCATCTCCCCTCTGTTCTCCATGCAACCAAGTTTGTGTGGTCCTTCATCCATTTTTTCACCCACATCCGGGGATCCAAGATATTTGGAGGTGAGTGCCAAACACATACCTTTGAAGGTTACTTCATTCACCTCCTCCCACCTGCATTATTTCAAGCTAAGGCATTTCTCCACTCCAAATTTGGCTACATAATCAACTAGGGAGTTTTCTTTTATTTTAACATCACTAAAAAACAATGAGGGGGTGTTCTTCAAAATATTTTATAGTTGTCCCAACCTTCCTTCTAATCCCCAATTTTTTTCCACTTTAGATATTTGTCTGCCAACCTGAATTCTCCTCACCATATTAAAAATGACTTGGGAGTCTCCTTCAACAACCGCTGGAGTCCATCCTTGTTGCATCACCCAACTGATCCCATTTATTAATCCCTCTAACTTTGTTGCATTGTTGGTGGTCACTCCAATATATCCCCATATATGTCCCACTAGCTCTCCTCGACTATTGCGAACTAATCCTCCAAATATAGTCTGTCCTATATTTCCACGTGAAGCCCCGTTGAACTTTATTTTAAAGGATCCTTCTAGGGGGAGTTGCCATCAGTTCCCACTAGTGAAAATGGTAGGCCTTACCTGGTTAAATCTAATGAAGGGAGGAATGGAATTGGTTTCCCAATATTAAAGTATTCTTCTCTCCACTTCCCCTGCTTGTAGGTCTCTTGATCCCCACTAATTTAATTTTAATGTCTCTCTAATACTTACCTATAGTCTCCCCCATACTTCTACCTCATTTCTTCTCTTCCCCTCAAAGATTCTCTAATTCCTCTCTTTCCACGTTTCCCACATAAGGATGTCTAGGAACAATTTCCATATACGATTAAGAATCAAAATTTTAAAAGGGTTGAGAGTCCCAATCCATTAGAGATCGGATCGGGTCCATATACTTCTCCCACCTCTTCTGAATATTTCCTCCCCTTTCTCCCATAAATCCTTCACAAAACTACAACTCCCCAAAACATGATTGATATCCTCCCCTTTATTTCTATGCATGAAGCACCAAGTAGAGCCTATGAAGCCCCATTTTTGGAGATTCTTTCATGTGAGGATACACCTTCGAACTAGGAGCCACAAAAAAAGAGTAACCTTTGGACATAAATTAGTTTTCCATATTTTCTTCCATTTTTGCTCTCGAGGGATCTGGTTATATCCTGCATAGAGAGAGTTTGCCTCCAAATTGAAAACCCCTAAGGGATTGTATCCCCATCATAATTTGTCTTCATCCGGTTGAACCCCTATTATCCTATTCAGTAACAAATTTCATAGGATTTGAACATTCTCCCCTAGGATCCGACCCCTCCACCACTCGAGGATCTTCCATCTGTTGAAATCTCCATCCGGGTTTTCAGTATCCCATGTGTCCTTTTCTTTAATCATATTACTTCCATGGAGGTTCTCTTGGAGGATCTAGAGACCTATGGAGCTTCTATTACTTAGGGATTGTTTCCATGAGTCCATGAAGAAATATTCCTGGTTCCCATTCGGGACCTCCTAGAAACTATGTTGTTGAACCAAATTTATGTTTTTTGTGTTGCTTTCCATATGTGCGATCTTGGACTATCTTCCATGAAACATATGAGGTTATTTTCGTCCCATTCCTTAGAATATTTTGAATGCCACATATGTGCCAATGGATCATTTTCATAAGTTATCCACCTCCACCAGATTTTAACCCCCGTAATCTCATTGCTTACCTCAGGATCCCTTATCTAAGACCCCTTAACAACTTTAGAATACACACCATCTTCTAATCCACTAGAGCCCATTTATGATGATCTTCAGTTTCCTTTTGATAAGAAATTTCTTTGGATGCTTTGTATTTTATTTAGAATGGATTTGGGGGCAGTTATAACAAAAAAAAAGGATATAAAGGAAAATCTTGGAGAACATACTTTAATTTTATCAATTGTCCTGGAAGATTCAAGCATCTAAATGCGTAGCTGGACAACTTCGATTGAATCTTATCTACCATATCTTTCCAAGACATTTTTTTATTATTTCATCTGATATAGGGGCTCTAAAGTATTTTGAGGGAAATTTTCTAAGTTGGAAACCCATGACCCTTAGAATGTTCCTTCTTGTCACCTAAGGGGTATTGAAAAAGAAAATCTGATACTTTTCATTGTTTATTTCTAATCCGCTTGCCGATAGAAAAATACCCAATTCTTTCTTCAAATAAATTACTTCCTGAACTGAAGCATGGTCAATCAACATTGTGTAATCCACAAATTATTGATGGGTGTGGGGAGAATATTCCTGGTGCATCTGGAGTCCTTTGATGGAGTTTTCTCTCACCATTTATTTTAACGTACGTCTAAGTCCTTCAACCATTATAATGAATAGGAAGGGGGATAGCGGATCACCTTGCATTATTCCTGTCGATGCTTTGAAAGGTGTCGATGAAGTACCATTTACCAAAATCGAGAAAAAAATCAAAGACACAAGCTTAAGAACCCATTTGATACATGATTCATGAAAACCAAAGGCTTTAAGCATTCTTCCCATGAATTTCCAGCTAAGCTTATCATATTATTTTGATAGGTCAAGCTTAATTAGCATACAATGGGTTTTAGTGATCTTAAGAGAATGAATTACCTCGTGGGTGAAAAGAATTCCATCCAAGATCTATCTTCCTTCCACGAACTCCGCCCACTCCTGAGAAAAAATCAACAACATTAAATGTTTTAACCTATTGGAAATGAACTTCATTATTATTTTATAAATGATATTATATAGGGAAATCGACCTGGACATGATAGGTGACTTTGCTCTTGCTTCTTTTGGTATCAAGGATAGAAAAGTGGAATTGAAATCCATAAGAATTCCACCTGTTCTCCTCAAATATTCCACAATCTCTAGCACCTTGTCCTTTAAAATATACCAATAACTCTGAAATAAATTAAGAGTGAATCCATCTAGGCCAGGGGATGTCCCCCCCTCCATTTTTTGCACCGATTCCTCCACCTCCTGATATTTGATCCAACGCATTAATAATTCATTGTGCTATTTGGTTAACAACACAAGGATGTGCTCCTCCACCCTCTCTAAATGAACGTCTCTATCTAAAATTTTCTCTTCTAGTAGATGACTAAAGAATGAGTTGAGCTCTCTCTTAATCTCCTCCTGGGATTATACAAAACTTCCTTCTTTAGTTTTGAGGCACGTGATCCTTTTCATTTGTCTATATTGAATAACAACCCTCTGAAATAATTTCATGTTTCTATCTCCTTCTTTGAGCCATCTATTCCTTTATTTCTATTTCCATAATTGTTCTTCCTATTCTTCCCTCTTGTTTAATTGAACCATAGCCTCTTTCTCCTCATTGGTCATCTCTTTAGTGTTTTCCTGGGTCATACTTATTCTATATATCTCCTCCATCTTTTTTTCCTGAAATATATTTCCAAAGGATTCCTTATTCCATTTCTTAACTTTCTTATTGTCAAATTTCATTTTTTGTTGAAATTTGTACATTACCAAACCTTTTGGTGTCACAAATTCCTCCAACCAGGTCTTTATCTTCTCCTTAAAGTATGGATGAGACAATAAAAAATGCTCAAAATGGAAGGGTATACATAGATGTTCTCCTACCCACCCCCATTCTAGGCTTATTGGCCAGTGATCCGATCTTGCAGCTGAAAATATTACCGCTGCAATTCTCCCCTGCTACAAACACAGATTCAGAGATCAAGAATGTATCTAACCTCAAGGCTATTTGTCTTTATCCCATCCTTTTATTGTTCCAAGTATAAATACTATTGGACATTGTTACATCTACTAACTCTAGGTTCTCAATTATCTCTCCAAATCTGAGGCTAGTACTGTGTAAAGATCTTATGCCTCCTTTTTTCTCCTTCAAACTTTTAATAAGGTTGAAATTGCCTCCCAAGATCCAACGCTTTTTCCCCTCCCACTGAACGAGGCTTTCCACCACTTCTAAGAGTCCTTCCTTAGTCAAGACTTGTTATTTCCCATAGACATTGGAAATTATCCCTCTAATGCTAGTACCTATTACATGAAATTTAGCTGAAATAATAAATCTAGATGTTATGAAGTTATACATACTTACTTCGAGTGGGTTCCACTAGATTGTGATTCCTTCTATTGTTCTCTCTGAATCAACAACCACCACTTCACTCCCCTTACAAATTTTTTCTCCCACCTACTTAAGCTTCCTTTCTGAGCATTTGGTTTCTTATATCATGATGGTTAAGGGTTTTTCTACTTCAATATTTCTTTTTGAAATTCTCTTTTTCCTTAGGGTATTCAAGCCTCTTATATTCCATGAGATTAGCTTCATTGGAAAGACTTGGTAATAGCTTCGAATGCCTCCTTGATGGTTGGATAATGACCCAAGGCTATGATATTTCCCCCCATTGCTTTGATTCTTTGGTTATTACTTCTCTATCCTCTTATAATCTTCCTGTTTCCTTTCCCCTCCTTGAGAGATTCTACCATCACCCCTAGATATTTCAGAGGAGTAATTTTCAGAATTACGTCTCTTAGGAGACAGAACTGTTGCGAGGGTATGTAATTTGTTTATAAGTTTATGCATTCTTTTTATATCCCTTCCAGATCTAATTCCCCCATATCCACATCCTCTGTTTCTTCTACTTGCATTTCCATCTCCTCATCTTCCATAAACACCTTGACATTTCCTTGAACCTCTTTATGAGCTTTCCCATACTCTTCTAGAATTTGGTTATCATCCACTTTCTCTTGCACATTTCCCTCCTCTTGCTCTAGAACTTCATATTGGTTTGTGATTTGTGTCTTCTTATGGATATATGTACCCATGCCTCTCCTTGCATGCCTTTTCCCGCTATTGACTTTTGTGAATCCCTCGGCATCCTTCTTGATTTTATTCCTTTTTCCCCTCATTATTTGTTTAAGGGACAATCTATGAACAAGTTCCCATGTTCATGACAATGCCTCCATCTTAAGCGAACATTCTCATAATCCATAGGCTAGATCCACTCCTTATTGTCCCATGATAAGTTGATTGCTTATGGAATATCCTTTTATAAATCCATATACACACAAATCTAGGCATATGATGTATATCTCACCAACTTCGTCTGCTCTGATGCTTTAAGAAATTTCCCTATGGAATTTTCCAGGTCTGCCATAATTTCCTCCCTCCTGTATTCCATCAAAAAGGAGTACAGGTGAATCCATATTGGAGCCACCATTAGGTCCTATCTGTCTAGGTTGAACCTCTCCTTCCATTCTCTTAGAAATAGGCCCACAGAGTTGATAAAATAGGGTCCTCCGTCAATAACCCTATTACGATCTTCCAGATTGAAGAAGATGATGGTAAAAGAACCTTTGGCACCCAACTATAGATCATAATTCCCTTTGGGATTCCACATTCCATTGATCCACCAGGTTAAATATTTACTAATTAGCCATATTCCTAGAAACTTCCCAATCAGTGCATGATCCTTCATATATTGAATATGAGCTCTCAAACTATTAGAGTTTATATGGAGACTGGGTATAGTTTCCATTTTCAGGACGCATTGGATTGGTTTCCTTAGATATTTTTTAACCCCTGTAAATTCTTCGATGCTGCTCGTTTCTTCTACTCCCGTTCCCCTGGAAGTGCTCATTGTTGTTTCACCCTGCACTCCTTTGCTTAAGTAACGATGGGAGGGGATTGAGCCCCCCTTTATTATATCCCATGACTGCCACCAACCAAATGCGATCTCCATTTCCTACACTCTGAATCATTGAAACCCTGAAAACCCTAAGAACATGATCACTCATCCCCCCTTCTCATCGACTCAGTTTCCCTCACCTTTCACATGCTTATAGAGTCTTACTTCTAGGGTGTCCCATTGGAAAACTCTAATATACATAAATCATGGTGATCAAGGCCTGTCAAAGAGTTCCAATGTCATTATAGTAATGTTCTTCCTATTTCTTGCAATCTTTCAACATCCACCATTTGTCCTCACTAGACATATCTATCATCCCACTTGTATTATACACATATAGTTACCATGGGATATCAACATAATAATTTCAATTAGATTTAAAAAAAAATATTTTTCATATAGAAACTAGATTTCACACATATGATATCCTTCTCATATTGTTTGGCCCTTGCACACGATAGCTTACAATCTTAATTATGAACACTCATTGCCATATCCAAGTCAATTCCACTTTAAAAATGAACTTTTTAATTATCCAAACAAATTGTGAGTATCCATGCATAAATACCTTCATTCCAACATTTACACAACCCCTGAAGTGATATCATAATGATAACATATAAATAAATCAATGAATACCAATATCCAATATCTTAAATGCAATGAAATACATTAACTTTATATGCATCAATAGCACAATAAAATAACATTATTTTACAATCAAACAAATGTTCTAATACTCATGATTACACAATCATACTCTTTTCACTTCCAATTGTGCATGCAGTAGTCCTTGTCTTCATTATGGATTACTCTTACTGCCATATACAAGACCCTTTTTTCATGCAATAATGTTCTCCTGACATATCTTTCTCATAGTCCATCAAAACATGACTACCCCTTTCATGCAATTCATTCATTGCATCCATAACAACTCACAAAATTATCTCATAATTATAAACTTACCAATAATTCACAAGTTAAGCTATTAGAGTATTAGTTTCAATGAAATATGGCACACACATGCATTCAACAAATGCACTCTAACATATGTACCCACATATATGTGTGCATAACCATAAGATTTACACACTATTTTAATGCACATTCACTCAATGCACCCTTACGTTGATTCGTGAATACCATGATTTCATGTCATGCATTCCACCATGATGGATTGGAAGGTCTATCCAATTCCTCAACACGTAATCAAACCACCTCATCAATACTTGCACGACCATGTGAACAACCTCTTCTTCTTCCCAACACAATACTAGGATATACCCTTCCTCTGCTAAATAGTTCCTTAGGTATAGTAGAATGCATTTCCTTTCTCCACTCAATGGTCCCTTAGGAAATCCTTTCCCTCTAATGGTTTCGTGGTGTTGGAAAGAAGTTTTGTTGGAAGGAAGTTTTGGGGTAAGTTAGCCGTGCAATATCGCGGATGCTGCGCAAAGTCAAAGATACTGCACAAGGTGGATTTACATTATTTTATGCATTTGTTAATGTTTTGTAGATTTGGACCGCGTTTTATGGATTGCGGTCATTATTTTGTAGATTCTGTTAAGAAGTAGTTAGGAAGTTGGTTAAGTGGACCACCAATGTAAAGGTGCAAGCTTATAAATAGATGCCGAGTTGCAAGTATAGGGGTTTTTCTCTTAGTATTCTTAGAGCGAGTTCTTGGATGATTTTGGGCACTTATTGGGTCTGTGTATATGACTGATGAACTATTTTGAGAACCTATGTTTTGCTGCAGAAGTTAATATGATATGATGGAGATTGAGCAGAATCATTGTGTCTTTTACTGTCTTTCTATTTTCCTGTTTCTGTGGCCTAACTGTGAATGCAATGTGTATATGCGATATGGATCTGTGAATGATGTGGTGCTTCTCTGCTTTAAATGAAACAACAAAATTTTAGCCCAAAATCTGACAGATGTAATGTCTGACATTCAAGAAACACCTATCTGTTTTTTGACAAAAAACAAATTTTTTTTGTCGTCAGTGAGAATTCATCGGTTATTCGACACCTTCACAAATATCGTTGACATTTCAATAGAGATTTATCCTATTCTAGAGAACTCTTATATCAACATTTTTTCGATTTTTCGACGGACCTGGTCGTCGGTTTTTCGACCTCCCGTTTTCATTTTTTAGAAAACATATAATATTAAATCAGCCAAGTCTTACATCCTTTGGGTGTTGATTGTGCGACAGACAAGCATCAATTTCCTGAAATCCCTTAGGAATACGTCGTCAGATGTAAACCGTCGGATACATGACATTGTCGTCAATTTTTTGACCTCATGTCGTCATTTTTTAGACATCATATAATATTAAATCGGTCGTCGAATGCATGACATTGTTGTCGGATGCATGACATTATCGTCGGATATCAATGCTGGGAGTCAGATATCTGACAGAAAGTTACTGTCGAAACTATGGTAGTGTCGTCGAATTGCGGTTAAATAACCGACGAACCAGTATAAATTAATAAAAAAAAAATCTTTCAATTTTTGACATGAGGGTATCAATAACCTATGTGAAGAGGACGAAAGGTTAAATTGTAGTATGACCCCTCCAACTGTTGAAGGATAATTACTCTTCATATTCACTCTTGTGATGGTCAAGTGATATTTCATGCCCTCTTTGCAAATGGGAGGGGAACCCTCCACATTCACCCATTAGATTAAGAAATGGTATCATTACCTAAAATATCCTAAACGAAGGCATCACTAGAGTGAATGAAGATAAGTATTGAGGTTTCAAGCTTGCATTCTATTAGCTAGTTCTACTCCTTGAGCCCATGTTTATATACTCAAACAACTTCATCAAACCTTATTCTAAAATTAAAACAAAAAACAAAAAATCACTAGAAATGTGAAGAATCATATTAAGGGTGAAGTTTCTGATATGGCATATTCAACTTATGAATTCCATGTTAAATTTTACTTAATTTTGACTTGGAACACTCACAAGATTCAATATATTGGTGCTAGAAGGATGAGTTTCCTTTGCATGGTTATAGGAAACAAGCCACCAACCTTTTAACGTGGTTTTGGTGACCTCATTTACCGTCTAGTTTAAGTGTTTCCACTTGTGCTTGCATTGCCATAAAATTTTAGTTCAAAAACTCCTTAGAACCATTTGTATTAAAAACAATCTCCTAGGAAATTAGAATAAAATAATGAAAAGCATAATCTATCAAAATAAAGAGAAGTGTTGTTACTTCCAACAATACTTAAACTTTGTTGATTTTAGGACACCTATTAGTTATCTCTTATGTGTGAGCCTATAGAGTCTCACCAACATAATTATGAAACCTTGTAGACCTCATGACCCCATTTGTTTTATAAGATGCTGGTCAACCAACATATTATACCTTACAACTTAGCTGGTCAATTATATCCTAGTAGAATTGTTTCACATTGCTTGGAAAATCACGAAAGTTAGAAGTTTTTTGTTTATAAACAATGCTTAGATTAGAAAAAAGGAAAATTGATAATAATGTGTATATTAGCCACTAATGACCCTTTAGTAAATAAAAAGAAACTAAAATCAATGTCATAATAATGCATCTTTAATTTTAAAAATGAAATAGGAAATAATGAAGCTACATATATCTATCTTGATACAACCAAGAGTGTCAAATTTAGAAACAATGAGGCTAGTTTTATACTAAGTATCCAATACACAGGAACACAAGACTACATATATCTATCTTAACTCTTGATCTATTAAGCATCCAAGTGGATCAAATTACCTAAAATATTTTGATTTCCCAAACCTAAGTTACACAAACATTAATAAAAAAAATTAATATTCGTCAAAAGGTACCTAGAATCCTTTTAGGCCATTGAATTGCCTCTTTCAAGGCATTGATGAAACATTCCAAAAGCAAAAATCGAGAGGCCATCCACGCAGATTGCCAATTGCTCAAAGTTTGTAATGTAGTCCATAACTATGCTTCTTTGGCATAATTTGGTCAACGATTGTCATGTTCAAAATAATCATGAAGGACCTTCACAATTTGGATCCAAGGGAAATAAAGACAATGAGATTTATGGTACCATTGCCAATATTACCAACATTCTAAGTCTAACTATAAGGCCCCTATTTTTATCTTTTGGGTATTATCCTTAATGTCATGGAGTGAAAAACAATGTTCCATTTGGGTAACCCAACTTGAGGGATTTGAGCCATTAAATTTATGCATGACAATCATTGGGAAATGGGGCCATCAATTTCTATTATGAAAAGATGGAGTTTGGGGTTTTGGAAAGACAAAGTGAGTTATTTTTTCCTCATTTACAAATTTATCTGTGGTTGGATATGATTTTTTGGTCTCTATCACCATGTGTTGAGTGAATACATCCAACAATTATTGTTGGTTATCCATATTGATGTTAATCTGGTGAACTAAATTCCTCATTATCATTACAACTAAATTAAGATACTTAGTTTCCATGGGAAATTCCATGTTCTAGTCCTCCATGTTTAGTCTGTTGAGAGTGTTGACCATGAGACTTCTTATATAGATGGTCGATCGTATTATCTTTCTTCATATGGAAACATGGATGCAAACTTCAATTTTCCTATAACTCATTTTTATGTTGCACATTCAAAACTATAAAAGAAACCAGATCATTTTATGAAAGTTATCTTATCAATTCAAATCATTCTACAAAATCAAGAAATCCTACATAGAACAAATAACAAATCTAAAATGTAAAGAGTGAATACCATGGCTTTTTGCATCAAGGGAGTCACTTGTAATAGTTGTTGTGACTATTTCAGATCCAACACCTCCATCCTTTGAACCTTAGTAGATAACTCTAGTACAAAAAAGAGTAAAAAATATCTTTAACAACTAGAAAAGGTTATGCAATACAACTTACTGACCAAAGAAACATAAATAGAGTTATCAATACTGAGGTGTGCGAGGTCATGGAGTGGTTTATCAACAATTCCTCAGTCATATTAATTCCACTTGTATAACAAATACCATTCCCTTTAGAGGAAACTCAAATTCTTGGGGAAATTTGTTGACTCATTGTAGATGAGCCATTGTCTAGTGATACAAAAACATTTGTAACTGTAGCATATACAAAAACATATTTTCATCCATCAATAGAAGAAACCCCACTTAATGGTGTGCATGGCCTTCCAATAGACCCTTGTCCTTTCCAAACTAGGATTGAACTTGTGTTCATCCCAACAACATTTTCCATGTTTAATTAAATGATACATTTGCATGTTACTCACAATACCGCCCCGTACAAGATGATAAATTGTAATGGTTCATATATAATTTTAAATTCTATTTTATCCACTCCTTGAAATCTTATTTGATATTACAAGTTGGGAGAGACTTAGAGTTGAACTAATTTCAAACCTACTAGTAGGTCCTGGATTAGACCACCTTTTAATAATATTATATTGTTTGTTCGATTTTTTTTACCATTTCCACTAACTCCCCCAAACACCCACAAAGACAAATTCACCCTTAAGTGCTTGGATATCATTTACAGAAGCAGAAAGACCTAGGTCTTTGCAATAAATTTTCATGATTAGTTCACATATTGAGGAAGAAACCATTGACATATTTTATAGATTTTTATCGGTGTTTTGGCCACAAAGGATCAATTTTGGATAGTCGTGGGTGTGCCCTAGTAGATTCTAGGCATATTCCAGACCTTAAAATAGCACCTATAGGAACATTAGGCATGTAACAGTATCAAAGAAGAACGATGCGAAAGTTTGGGTATTTAATCCATCAATTTGGGCATAAGACAACCATTTAAAAAGGAGAGAATAAAAAATATCAAGGTATTTCTAAGCATCCTAAGCACTATAACCAATAGTTCCAACCCTAATTTCTAATGTTGGGCACTTTTCAACGTTAAATCAACAACCATATTAGATTCTTGAGCCAGATATGTGGTTAATACTACCATTAACCTTAATTTTGGGCATGCATATGGGTTGGATCAACCTCCCAATAGTTGTAAAAAATAGTTTCATGGGTAAAGAGATAATAAATATACCCTTAAGTTAGTACTTCGGAGCATGATAAACCTCAAAATATGAAACTTGTGTGAAGTAAAATGGTTAATGAATCTACAATTTTTGAGATCGATGAGAAGACACCAAAATAAATAAGCTTTCTTAGATTTTCCATAGAATAATTTAAAGGGATATTCATATAATTATATGTTGTATTCAACAGTAATTTAATTAGAAAGGTCTTTTTTAGTACTCACATCAGCACACTGAACAAACACTTAAGGAATACGATGACTAAAGATATTTTTGTGGACTATTTTCACCTTCCATCGGCTGTGGAAAGGGAATGCTAGCATTTGTATTCTATTGAGGAAGTGTGTCCACCTTTAAGGTACCCCATCCATCATAGTGTTTCATGTTTAGAATAACCACCCTTGGAGAGGGTTTTTTCCATCTGTATGAACCCTATTTATGGAAGAGTTTGGGAAGGATGCTTCAACCTTGGAGAGGTTTTGTGCCCATAAGAATTTTTATAACTCAAAACAATTATGAGCAGTCTTAGACTTGTGCATATTTCTGTGTTTGAAGGTACAGAACAACATTGATATATTTGGACCTATGCAACACAAACTACATGCAACCATTCATAATTGCATTTAATTTAAACTCACGCTCAACTTTGCAACAATTGGAACTAATTTGGTTGTTTCTATTTTATTGTATATAATGAAATATGATTCAAATTTTGGGATATGTGATAAGAATTCTTAAATGGATCTCAAGATTGATGCTTAGTCTCGGAACGAAGGTTTGCGCACAGGGAGCTAGAAATAGATATGTTTTGGACCTGTACAAATATCTAATTAATAGTTGGACTTTGAGCTGCGATCCTTGTGTTGGAGTCCCTCTTCATACAAGTTGAATTTCAGACTCTAAAATTCCAAGAGAGGTACAACTCAAATTCACAAGGGGTACCTCAATTCATGAGATTGAGATTACAATTAGAAATTTAAAGTTACATATGTATAATCAGGTCCACATTCTTGATTCCCAACAAAGATAAGTGTTTGATAAGTAATGTTGATCCACAAAGTTCCATATGTATAATCAGGCTACATTCTTGATTCCCAGCAAAGGTAAGTGTTTGATAAGTGTTTCGAAGAGGACCATCATAACCTGGGCCTATTTGAGGACCATCACTTTTGTGGGTAACCGCCTAAATCTCTCAAGTTTCAAATTCTAGCTAAATGAGCAAAAGCGAAAAGAACCAAAGAAACAACATATAATAAATTTTCATGTTTTCTCAATGAAAATGTACACTATACATACTAAATCATATGGAATGGAGATGGAAACCAAATCAGCATGATATCATCTTCAATTAGATACTCAAAAGTTAGATAAACATTGCAACAATTTTTGAAGATACAACATATAACATCAGTGACAAAAGGACCATACGATAATGATTTTATAAATGGTACAAGAATGCCTCAAATTTTCTTTCTAGAAAGTTCAATATTGATTAAAGTGGTTGGATATATTTTACCCAGCATTCCAGGCTGCCATGGGCACTTGGGACTGAAAAAGTGTGGAGGACAAATGAAAAAATGCAGTGGCAACAGGCTCAGTATCCCAAATAGAAACTCGATTATGCCTTTTTCCAGCACTTGATTCATCCCACCCAACCTGTCTGGGAAATAAACAAAAACACATTAAATAAGATGACAAGACACTCATACATGAAGAGCTAAAACTTTTAGTATAACATCTCGGTTTCGGGAACCCTTACTTTAGAATTTTGAGGAAATGAAGCATATATTTCCACCAATGAATACTTGGATATTATGCTACTGTGATTTTGGCCATTTAACAGGATCAAGGTCACTCATTCCTGCAATGGTACACATATACCTGCAAAAGAAAAAATAAAAAATCAAAGCTTCAATATGAAGAAACAAAGAAAAATAGCTTTCCTAGCACAAATCAAAATGATAAATAGCAGAGAAAAACCCATACAGGTGAAAAGTAGTGATCTAGTGAATTAATGTTGTTTTTTCTGTTGATGAAACTACTACGGCTATTTCTTCATAAATTGGATTTGTTTCGATCAAAATCTATTAGATATTCACCTTCACCTACATTGTGTTTGGAGCTTATCAGATTGTAACTAGTCAATATCCATCTTGATAATAAAAAACATGCAAACCCTAGAGAGGAATACACCATTGCCGATGATGGTTATTATGTCTCTTGTTGTAATACTAAGATTTCTACCCTAGTAGAAGACATGGAGAGTAGATTTAACACCTTGTATGTTTTTTGGATCTTTATTCTTATGGTATGTAAGGGTAGAAAATATCATAGAGTTCTTGTTTTCTTGACGCTACATGGAAGCCTTGATGCTTATTAAGTAATTTTCAAAACTTATTGTTCACGGTAATTTGACATATTAAGGGTTGAAATTGTTGAGTGATTTGAAAAACACCTTAAAGATAATAAGGCATACTTAATATTGTAAATATACAATAATTATAGTGATTTCAAATATGGTTTATCTTTAGAAAAGTGTGCCTAAAATAGATGAAACTTGTTGGCATACATTTGATATCCTTACTCATGCAATTCCTAGTGGATTGGGGTTGATGTAAATTGAAATATCGTCCATAGTTTTCTACTATAATGTTTTTTCAAAATATTTTGAACAAAATTCTACTAGAACCCATAACTCCTCCAAACCATTAAAATTTTGAATTTTTTCTAAGACTCTTGCATGACCAACCCCTTATGAGTATTTAAGCTTCATTAATTACCAAAATTTTGAATATGCAGATTATGTTCTAACACCAGCAATGGGTTTACACTGTAATAACAGATATGATATCAAAACAGTAGAAGTGAATTTTGATAAATGAAATAGACCATGAACTTCTAAAAAAACATCAACTCAAAGTTCACAATTCCTTACAAATGTCCTTTCTTTTCATTTGCTAAGGATAAATCGTACATCCATATCTATGTGTTTTGTCCAAACTATCTTTAGCACCACTAGCATAATGGGAGATGGTTGTTCCCTACAGTAACTTGTTCTAAACAGTTGAACATCAACCATCTAGTTCTATAGAAAGACAATAGATACCGTTGAAAGCATATGAACATGTTTACTTCAAGCAAAGCTAGTTTACTTCAAGAGTAGCATCAGGTATATGAGAGGGAATTGGACACACAATTAGAGAAATGAATTACACAAGGGAACTTGGACACCAAGACAACATGGAAGAGGGACTGTAGGAGTAAAACCCTATTGGACACCAAACCATCTCAGAGGAGGGTAATTGATCTCACTATCTTGACTTGGAGGGAATCTCACTTTCAGGGTTGGAAAAAACCCTAGTTTGACATGCACAACCTTGGATTGTAGAGTGCTCCATGTGGGTTCTCCATGTTGGTTACTTGTAGGGAAAATTGTTCTTATTTTATGTTATCATACCTCACCTACTTGCATATATAAGGGAGGATAAATATATCATATTTATTCATCATTTGTACCCTTCATGGTAATTGTCTTGGAGACTTAGGGTTCATGTGGAAACCTTAGGAGAAGACAAGGGATGATAAACGTCTTAGATGTTCTTGGAGAGCTTGCTCATTTGCGATGTTAGGTTTTTTTTATGATGACTAAGGTTTGTTTTATACATGCAAACCCTAGAGAAGAATACACCATTTTCGATGATGGTTATTATGTATCTTGTTGTAACACTAAGGTTTCTACCCTAGTAGAAGACATGGAGAGTAGATTTAACACCTTGTATGTTTTTGGATCTTTATTCTTATGGTGTGTAAGGCTACAAAAATATCATAGAGTTATTGTATTCTCGATGCTATGTGTAAGTCTTGATGCTTATGATGATGTAATAATGGAAGAATTAGGGTTTGAGGATTCAAACCCCAGGACATGAAAGTATATTTGGAGGCCAACACTAGATTTTTCTTTCCACATATGTATAAAATTTAAAATGGCTAGGGTGTGAAAACCCTGAGGAAGACAACCATGCTAATGTGGAGAGTTTCTGACACAATATTGTTGTTGAATCCAAGGAGGACTTGTTAATGTTGGTGCTTGCTAGTTGGAGATATTTGGTGGTGGCTAGGGATTTCATGATTTCCCTAGCGAGGGTTTTTGAGAGGTTGAAAAATTGTACCATATTTGTGAAAAAGTTGTGGCATGTACATGTACTTAATTATGAAAAAATCATATATGAAGTTTTCATCTATCCAATACCAATTTAATTGCATATTTGATTTTCATCTTTGATTGTCTTCTTGATTAAGTAATTTTAAAAACTTAGTGTTCATGCTAATTTGACATATTAATGGTTGAAAATGTTGAGTGATTTGACAAACACCTTAAAGATAATAAATCATACTTAATATTGTAAATATACAATAATGAAATTGATTTCAAATATGGTTTAGCTTTAGAAAAGTGTGCCTAAAATACCTGAAACTTGTTGGCATACATTTGATATCCTTACTCTTGCAATTCATAGTGGATTGGGGTTGATGTAAAGTGAAATGCAGTCCATAGTTTGCTACTATAATTTATATTCAAGATCATCCTATGGTTGAATATTCATAAGAATTGAATATGGGAAACCTTTGGAGAGAAGTGAAATTTGAAAATCACATTAAAATTTAGAATTCCCAAATTTATACAAGTTAGCATGAATTTGCACTAAGAAATGTTCCTCCTATGGGTACAATGGCCTTTGTTAAACCTACCTCCTTGTCCTAGGAAAAAATGCCCATTCCAATTCATGGTCATTTCTCCATAATGTGCATCTTTCCAATGCAAGTGATTTCCATTTTGTATTCTTTTTTCTTTACTATTTTGGAAACCTTAGGAGAAGACAAGGGGTGATAAACGTCTTAGATGTTCATGGAGAGATGGCTCACTTGTGATGTTAGTTTTTGTTGTTGTTGTTGTGATGAATAAGGTTTTTTTTATACATGCAAACCCTAGAGAAGAATACACCATTGTCGATGATGGTTATTATGTATCTTGTTGTAACACAAAGGTTTCTACCCTAGTAGAAGACATGGAAAGTAGATTTAACACCTTGTATGTTTTTGGATCTTTATTATTATGGTATGTAAGGATAGGAAAATATCATATAGTTATTGCATTCTTGATTCTACATGGAAGTCTTGATGCTTATGATGATGTAAGAGTGGAAGAATTAGGGTTTCAGGATTCAAACCCTAGGACAAGATTGCATAGAGTAATGAGGTTCTTTATAACCTAGTATGGGGGATATGTCATTTAATGTAAATTATGTGACACCAATTTTTTTACCTCGAAATACTTGGTTCAATATGTTTGGTTAGGAAAACAACCAATATGGCCAAATATAAGGCCAATACTTGGAAAATATAAATGTTTGCCACCCTTTATGCAAAATGAATGGCTTGATGAGGGTTATATAAGAAACATTCTTTGTTACTGATTTTTTTTTTATTTGTTCCATTTAGAAGGGAAAATTATGAGATATGGTTCCATATTAATCTAAAGTTGGCTCAACTATGAAAAATATAATGTTCTTACAACTTTCCATAAGCTGTAGGTTTATTGGATTTAGCCTCCTCCTTTGGATTGTATCATCTGATCAAGTTGTAATTGCTACTTGTTTTATTCCTAGAGTCCCCCTAGATCCCTACTTCTCCATTTTAGTTTTGTTTATGTTTTTTCTCATTGTGTTTTATTTCCTTTGAGGGATCTATAGAATGTGTCTTGGCCCAAGTTTTAATACTTTTATCTTCTATTACCAAATTTAGGACATAGATTAATGGATATTGGTGGACCATGAGTATATTTATAGGACTATGAGTGAATTTGACAAAGTGAACCAAGCATGATTATAAAAAATAGTGAATGGACCAATATCTTTATCCCTAGTGACCAAGAGAGAGGTTTTGTTGTGAGAAGATCTCTATCACTTGTGAAAGGTCTTGATTGACTTCAGGTCTATGGAGATTCCATGTTGGTGATTACATGGATGAAGAACAATCAACAAATCCATAAAGTGAATTTAAAACCTCTGGCTATATAGATCAAGGAAAATTCACATCTCTTTGATATGATCACTTTTGACCATATATAGAGATCTTGGGAAACCCTAGGTTTGTATTTCCAGTCTAATAATATTTGAAAAACGTATCTATTATTTTGACAATAATTCTATTACAAAGAAAACCATTCAAAACTGACAACAAGGAACCTAACATTTTCAGGAAACAAAACATGTTGTCCATGTTTTTAGACTTCCAAGCATATTTGATAATTTCCAAGCATATATGATATATTCTATTATCAATTCAAGCAAGTTAAAATTATAGGGAACAAATAATGGTAGAAATTGAGCAAGTATGGAAAAAAAATCAAATTAACTAAAGAAAAATATGTATGAATTAAGAATATGTTGCCTTTACTATTTATAATTTTTTTGTTACAACTTACCTTGATTTATGGAGCTTGACACTATCTTCTTCTGCTTTACCTTTCAAAAAATCATTCAACATACTACAAATATTTTCCTGTTGCAATAATTTCATGTTAGGACCCATAAAATTAATATTTCTCTATTTATGAAAATAACAAAAAGAAGCTAAATAAATACAATACTATTACAATGTAAATTACAATACTATTCAACTATTCAAGTAAAGTATTTGGTAATAAGAGATCACCTAAGGAAACATGGAGAACCACAACACTATGTATATAAGGCCATTGATCACATCAAAACGCCATTTTTTTCCTTTGAACTATGAAAATGTTTCCCAACGCTATTTGTAACAAGTTCCAATGGATGAGTCAAATAGCAATAGTAAAATTTAAACACTACAATTATAGAAATAACCATTTTTAATGTATACTTCCTTACCATTCATTGAGCTCCTCTCTGTTTCGAGAATAATTTAATATTCTCTATTAAACAAGACCAACCACGTTAACGTGGAAGCTCTTATGGCCCCTCCCCCCCCTCACATCACTCTCAATTCCCCAAACCCAATGTATCTACTTGCAAATAAAAATTACTGCAAATTAATTCACTCAATAGTTGAAGAAAGCTTTCATTAAACCATTCATTAAATCATTCAATAAACCATTCATTGATTCAATAGATGAAAAAAAATTCATAAAATCATTCATTAAACCATTCATTTAGTCAATAGCTGATAAAACCATTCAGTAAACCATTCATTAAAGCATTCATTTAATCATTCATTCATTAAATACAGGAAAAAACCATGCAATACATTGTGTTATAAAAAAGAATTACTCAAAATTTCTTCAGTCACTTCTTTTTTACTTTTCTTCTCTTTACATAATTAGCAAGAAGCGCATCTTCCGAAATTTATTGATCAGTCTCCCTAGTAGATTTCTTGTCAGGTTGAACTTGCGGCGAGGGGCTCAGAATTGCTGCAATAATGTGAAAATGTTTCATTAATTTATTTTTGTTTTTATAATTACAAGTAATTCATTTTGAAAAAAATTAGAAAGGTGTTTTTTCACTTGGCGTGGGCACATCATCATGTTCATCATTATCCTATCCAGGCTCAACCTGTTCAATGTTACCTACATCTACATGCTCTGCAGTTGAATTGTGGAGAGTTATAATTAATGTTCATCATCTGAAATTATCTATACAAAATAATAGCATATTAATAAATTCATTACCAGGAATCGAAGCATGATCTTCGACTAGTTGGTGTACATCCTCGACATTAACATGATCATTAATTTACTGCTCAAAACATAATAAATAGTTTATGTTATTTTTTTGTAATGAATAAATTGCATGAGAATTAATCAATTTTCATTAAACTATATAGTTTTTATATACCTGTGCACCAG
The DNA here is from genome assembly GCA_001517045.1 of Pseudotsuga menziesii. NCBI lineage: Eukaryota > Viridiplantae > Streptophyta > Pinopsida > Pinales > Pinaceae > Pseudotsuga > Pseudotsuga menziesii. The sequence continues at coordinate 51,992 of LPNX011182534.1, read as the reverse complement.
ATGGATCAACAAAAGTTTGTGTTTTCCCAGACAAGCTTCTTCGGCATCCAACAACAACTTCAAAGCCGTGTTGGAATCCAAGTTTCAAGTCTTCCCGAGTGGGTAATTCTTTGAATTGGTCGGCCTGCATATTTTCATAACGTCATTAATTTTACATTTTGCTCTAGAAGAAAACAAAAATAATTTTCTATATATTATTTGGATGCAGTATCGGGTTTTCAATACTTACAAATCGTGCTGCCAAATTCGAATAACCACTAGGCCCAAGCTTGTGTTGACCAATTTTTTCCAGTATTTCCTTGGTGGCCTTTGACATGTTTGACAGCCTAATCAAGTGTTGAATTATGTTAGTCAATGTTCCAAATTTGATATAAAATTTAATAATAATAAGGCTTACCATTACATTGTGGAATGTATTGCATATCTCCCTATTCTTGGTGGTATCTTTCCTACTTTTCTCAGACTCTTCTCTTTTCCATCTTCCACAAGGGGTTTCTACTCCCTTGATGGAATATCGGAGGGCACTCATACCTAGGGTTCTTTTCTAGGTGAACCCTATATTGGTCTCTGACAATCTTCAGATGTTGTCTAACCTTCTGTAGGACCTTCGATGTATCAAATGTATGTTTTCCAAACAAACCAACCAACCGATTAGTCAGCTCATCCTTTAAATATTTTGGCTGCTTGTCCCACCTTGTGCAAATGGTGGGCCAAATATATCCAAGGAACTGAATATACTATTGAAAAAACATAACAACAGATTTGTTTGTCCATCCTAAATTTTTACAATGGCAATATTGATGTATACCTTCTGCCTTGAGGTAGGTCTAGTAACATATAATGTGAGGGAGGTGCCCCTGAGAGAACCCTGCATAAACAAATACTAAAAATTACCTAACAAAACCAAAATAGTCATTAAAAACATTTAATAACATAACATTTTGATGTATACCTATTGCCTCATGGATCGTGTACTCCTCTCACCTGCTAATAGTGTGGTGCACTCCCCATCACCTCCCAGCGAAGTCAACATAGGAAATATAATAATAAATTATAATTATATGCTAGCAAATAATCCTAAAGATGTTAAAATTATTAATAAAAGGTTGGGTAAATTGTTGGATGTACCACATCCATACTAACTGTGTTTGTATATACTCGATTCAAATTGTAATTAATAGGCAGCTCTTCCCCAATAGCTATTGATTTAATGGCACATGCAAAGACATGGTTTTCTTCACGCGCCTCAAATATGCAGTTGGGTCGCTTAAGTGTAGAACCTGGTTGTGTACTTTTTATAAACCCTGCAATATTCCTAGTTATTTTTGGCCTTTCGTCAATGTACAACGTTGCTCCTTTATTTTGATATTTGTCTTTCAGTTGTAAATAATTTGCTGACAACCCATATCTGTGCATACTTCATGTATATTGGACCAGGTGTATCCAATCATTGTAGTTCTAAGAGGGTCCAACATACTCCATCAATTCTTTACATCTGTAGTATCTGACCTTTATGCCATCAATGAAAAACAACCCCAATCCTTGTAATGATGACGATGCAATTCTATATATCCTCTCATTCACACAAAATTCAGTGTTGACTTGAGGGAGATCTCTAGGTACTCATTGTTTCACTAGGTGTTTGTACCTTAAGGGCACCTTGATGTCTCCTATTGTCTCATCATCATAGGAACATGAACCCCGTCCTCTGAGAAAAAAATCCATATGTTTATTGAATTTTCTTCTGATCTTCTGAAATCTAGTTAATCTAGCCCTTGTAGACCTACTGGATGTCTCACTTTCCTCTAGCCTTCCCAAATTCCCCTCATTGGTGGAAGACAGGTTCTGACAAATACCTGTTTGGTTCTACCTGCACGATGGTCAGAAAACAATTTGGAAAATAATAGAAAAATACAAGCATAAAACTTGGAAAGACTTAAAAGCATGACATAATAGTGATATCATTATCTTGAAATTATCAATAATTCCCTAGTATAACAGTTCATCACATATTCCTTTAACACGATATAATATAAAGTTGTTCCATAGCAAATGCTTCAAGCAATTTATCTCAAAATACAAACTATGGTTTTTACAATATTCTTAGGTGTACCTTTTTTAATTTTGTTTTTCCTCACCCAAAAATATTAAAGACCTAGTTTACGGATCTCAATACATCTAATAAAATCATTTGAAATATTTTGTAACTTTTTTTCAGAAGAAAAATAAGTGTTCCTTGATATTCAATAGTGAATCAAAGGTAACTTTTACATAGTCCTGGCAATAAGTCAATCTAGACATGAGCGGATATCATAAGTATCAAAAAAATTTCCAAGGGGAGGGACAGAATCCACAATCCCGAGATGACTAAAGTAGAAATACCACACGAAGAGCATAAGGAGCCCAAACAACTTATCCGAGGAGGCATCGAGGGTGGAGAAAACACACCCCTTAGGGGATGAAAACAAACTCTATATCCCCAGTTAAAACAAGAAAGATGCTAATGTATCCCATAGTCGAAAGAACCAAAAAATACTATGCCAAATAAATAAAAAATATCTTAACTTAATTGTATCATGCCTTCCTCAATGATTTCTCCTTCTAAAAGTTACGAGAAGGAGAGGAGGCCAGACTTCATATTCAATGCTTCCTTGGATAAACGGTTTGCACTCATATTGTGATCCCTGTAGACATGGCTAAAGTCATATAACAAATGATTTGAAGATGTCGGTAGTATCTCATATATGTCCGATATTCGATGAAACACATTACTTTCTCCAACCTCTATAGATGAGTTCACATTCAGAGAGCTTCTATCACTACAACGACCTGATCACACAACTGCTAGGTCACTTCTCCACTCTACATTGGCCCTATTATTCACTTTCTTGGCCACTCCTCTATCCTTACCTTACACCCATAGGCTTACATATAACTTAGATAAACTTCCAACTCATCACAACAAATTGCTAAACTAAATGTTATAAAATTGTAACAAATGTTTAATAATAGAGTCAACCCCTATATCCAATGGACCGAATAACTCAACACTTATCTATTCAATTTGTCATTACCTATTTTCTTAATATTTACACAAGTGTCTACGAAGAACATATATTTATGCATGGTTTTAGGCTTCCTAAAACATATTTACAAGCTTAGGAAAATTACACTAATTTTCTTTAAGAGAATCCACTCACTTGGGAAATATCAAGACCCTAATGTCTAAATAAAAATTTGAAGATTTTGATGAGAGTGAGATGCTCCTGCATCAACACAAAACAATAAAGCATCCTGGTGGAAGGCCAGTTTAAGTAAAGAAGAGATGTATTGTTATGGGATGATCTAAAGCTGCATCTCAAACAAAATCCAATCAATGATATAAAGAGACTCTTGATGGGGGATGTGAGGCATGCGTAATAGCCTCAACCCAAATTTTTTTCTCATTGATTTTATAATTTATGGCACCATCCAACTTATCCAAATCAATACCCATAACAGTTTCGAGAACCTTATAGCCACGGCTAACCAACTCCCCTTCTTTAGGGCGGAATTTTGTCATAATTAATATCCAATTCATAAGATGACAACTGCATTCTTCCCCCCTTCAACATAATAAACTCCAATCAAATATTCAATGACATCTGCTAATATCTTGCTTCATAGAACCCTGTAACAACTGGAACCACCCTAAATCTCTCCATCCTCCATGGGATCATTCTCAAACTCTTGAACATGAACATTGTTATGTGTACCAGTTTAATTCCATGGGATTTGTTCAACATCATTCATAAAATCTGCATTCATGAAGTATGAGATTCCCCACAACCTCTGTTCTTTCATTATTGGAAAAAATACTGTACAGAACTACGAGACATTATTGGATTTCCTAGTAAATACCCAAATGGAAAATTTCAGTTGAAATCTATAACACCCCAGTTTTGACCCCGTTGCATTTAAATAAATGATGTAAATAATCATGGTGTGGAGCTAGGAAAAATCCCCACCATCGATTTAGTATTTATGTTTCGGCAATTAAGGTGCGGCCGATGGTATTTTTTTTAGGCCAGTTGAACATTAACAACTGAACATCATGTTAAATTGAAATTTTAATTAAAAACCCCCAGTCGGCTATGTCAACGCAACTAAATGAGATGGGGACATGATTTTTCCTAAGGATGAGGGAGTGGGGGATTGGAAGAGTGGGGAAATTTGAATTGGGCAGAGCCCCACTTTGGGAAAAATGTTTTTTGAATTTCTTGGGAAAGAAAACACCACAAACGACCACTTCTCCCTCATGCAACAGCGTTTCACCTTCCCTCACAATTTGGATTGAACAAAAAGTTTTTGGAAACCCAATTGGGCATTCACGCAGCAGCAAGCAAGCAAAACCATTCTGAGTCTGAACCTTTCAGGAATTTCTCCTATTCGGCGATCTGAATACTTCACGTTTTTTTTGGGGTTTTGTGTTATGATTTTTCCCTTGTTCGACAATTTTGTTTCTCTTCACGTTCTCTCCTGTTTGCTAGTTGTTTTCCTGATCACGATGTCCCTGAATCCAATTTTGTGTCTCTGATTTGAATGACCAACAACGTTTTCGTTTTTGTATTTTGCAGCAATCGGTCTCGCACCGGCAATGTTCAAAAATTCGTAAATTTCTGTGTGTGTATGTAATCCCTAGCGTCTACTTCATTTTGAGAAATCCCAGGATTGATATCATTGTGTGTGCATCCACATTTGGCATTTGAATTGATTGAAGGAATGGAAATAGTGTCTAGAATTGCTTGATAAACCTAGTGTGTGAAAGAACTTCACAGACCAATCTAGAAGGTTGGTTTTGTTCTTTGCATGCCTTGAATAGCACTGGAAGGGAGGACATGGCCTGAGGGACTGTGTAGTAGAGAAGGGAATGCTTCCTTGTGTTGGGTGTGCAATTGTTTAGAAATTAGGCTAGATCTAGTGTGGGTGTTCATAGCTCTGGGGTTGAGTTCACTAGCTTAGCAATCAATCTTTCCACCTCCTTGATAGTCTGATTAACCCAATTGGAAGGATGGCTTGGATGGTAGCCTGATAAACCCATATTTTGTCTTGGTTGTGTCTCATGTGAATTTGGCTAAGTGTAAATCATTGCCTGTGTAAGTCTGATAAACCCAACCGTGTTGGATTGAATCAATTTTAATTGTATCCTTGGATATGGGATAAGTCTTCTAGTGTTCCTTATTCCTTGGGGACGATCATGCCAAGCTTGGGGGTGGCAGTGTTGCTGAGATATTAAAGAGCACACTAGCCTATGGTTGGGTGGAAAGTTGTAGCGACATAGCTGGTTGGAGGATGAGCTTCTTGCAAAGATAAGTATCCTTGTGTATTTAAGTTCTGCAACTATATTTGCTTATGAATTATTATGAAATTACCATGAACATGTTGAATGCATGAATGTGTTGAATGAATGATTTGCTTCCGCTGTATATATCATGTACATTTCATTATGCATCTGGGTATTTATATGTTTTTATAAAATGCATTATTATATTATGTTCATGGGGCTTAGTTTTTCTAGGTTGTTAGATGTTAGTCACGTCCTCTTCATCGAGTAAGGGTTGGGGATGTGATAGTGTGGTATTAGAGCTTTAGGTTGCAGTATTGGGCCTCTATGGGCCAAGGAAAGTAGTTAAAAGAGGCTGGGTAACCTTTGTGGAGCTCAGACCAACATAGAAAACTCATAAAATTTTCTAAGTATGGAAAAACTCCTTGGCGGCTAAGAAGGCCCCAAGTCAAGCCACTGTAGTGGTTGAGGAGGCAGAAGAAGAGCCACAACAACGGCTGTGTTGTTTCCTTTTTATCGGTGCGAGGGGCGGTTATTGTCGTTTGAGCTGCAGTGACGGCAACAAACATAAGTAGGAGTCACTGTAGCGGCTAAGTCTCCTAAAGTGAGCTGACACAACGGGTGGAAATTGGTCTTTGAGTCGCAGCGTCGTCTGGGTCCCAAGGAGCAAGCCGCAATGTCGACGAAGGAAAAAGGAAAGTTCCACCGTGGAAGGAATTTACCAAAAACAAAAAAATATTCTAAGTGTCGATGCGGTGGCTAGAAGTTGGAAATTTTTTTGATACAGGAACAACTAGAAGAAGATGGAAGAGCCGCTATAGCGGCTAAAAATCAGAAAAGTATTCGCAATGGTAGCGATAGGAAAAGGAAAAGTGAGTCGATATGCAGTGGAAGAAATTTGAAGATTGAGCCAATGTGCAGTGACAGAAAGTTGAAGAATGAGTCGCAACGGTGGAAGGAAAAGGAAAAGTGAGCGGCTACGCAGTGAAATAAATTTGAACATCGAACCGATGTGCGGTGGTAGAAAGTTGAAGAACGAGCCGCAACAACGGAAAGAAAAGGAAGAAGGAGTTGCTATGGGGCAGAGGAGATAGAAATATCGAGCCGCTACATGGTGGCGGATGGAATATGATGAAGGAGCCGACATCGGTGAATGAGAAAGAAAGAATGGAGCCGCTACGGCGGATGAAATACGAGGATTGATCTGCTGTAGAGGGTGAAAGTCAATTTTTTTTTTCGGTGCAGCGGGTGGAAATTTTGGAATTTTTTCTGAAACAGAGAAATTCAATAGTTTTTTCAATAGGATTTTCAGGGGTTTGAAAAGTGAAAAATGACAGCCTGTTTATGCACTAGATTGCGCGAAATCGTCCCCCTGAGACAGTCCTTCTTTGTGAAAGAAAATTCTATGTTTTGGGAAAAGTTGTCAATGTATGAGATTTTTCCAAATGAAGGTAAGTAGTTATGAATTTCTGAGAATGCTATAAATTTATAATTTAACAAATTGTGTTATTAACACATTTTGTAGAATCCTAGTCATGTTGAAAAGCAACATTCCAGATAGTGCAGTTGGGTAAAGTAGTTGTGGTTCAACCATGAGAACTATAAACATGCATGATGATGTACAGAACCCCAATGAGTATGAGGAAGATGCTATGGGGGAAAATGTCCAAGTTGGAAATGCAGAGATAGAGTCTAATGGGAAAATATTGCAAGAGACTCCCCCAGATTTTGCAGCCACCATGAGAAGCCTAATGGCGGAGATGCAGAGTTACAAGGAAGATAGTGAAAGATTGGTTAAGGTTCAGTAGGAGCATAATCAGTTATGCAGCAATGCTACAAATTTTGATAGATATTCAGAGAAAGATGAACTCCGAGGACCGAATATAAAATCCAGAAGGGAGTAAGAACACTGCTAGAAGAAGAAAGAGATCACCTAGTGAGTCATATGACTCTGAAGGGTCCACTGGAGATTCAAGTTTTTATTCTCATGAGAATCAGAGAAGGAGGCGCTATCAGAACCACTCACGAGATGAATTTAAGAAGGAAAGGCCGCCTACCTTTAATGGTAAGATAAAGAATGGTTAAGAAGCTGAAGCTTGGCTTCTTGGGATGAGAAATATTTCCAAGTATAAGATTATTTTGGGAATATGAAAGCTAGAGTAGCCATTTTCAATTTGACCAGAAGAGCATCCATATGGTGGGAGCACTTTAGACAAGTAAAGAGGATCAATGAAAGGAAGATTGTGTGGAAGCAGTTCCAGAAATATTTCAAGGAGAAGTAACTCTCTGACAGGTACTATGATGACAAGATCAAAGAGTTCCATGAGCTGAGATTGGGACATTAGACTATGGAAGAGTATGCCAATAAGTTTTTGGAGCTGTTGAGGTATGTCAGTACATAAAATATGAGAAGGTAAATATCCAGCATTTTCTGAGTGGATTTCCTCAGTCTTACAAAGACCAAATTGAGTTCTATGAACCTATAACTCTGGAAGAAGCAATAAGAAAAGCTAAGTATTGCTACTAGAAAAGAAAGAACAAACTGTATTACCATAAAACATGGAAGGAAAAAAGGAGTGAGAAGTCTGACAAAAGGAAGAAAGGTTACAAACCTTCAAAATTCAGGAATCAACAGAAGCAACCAACACAAGTTGACAAGCAGCCATCTAGAGTGATAGGAGAGAAGCCAAAATATCCACAGCAGAACAAAGGACCACTCCAATGTTGGAAATGTCAAGGACCCCACATGTGTAGGTACTTCCCACTTTAGAATGAGAATTCAAGGCCAACATATAATATTCAAGAGGAAGAAACAGTGGGACAAGTAGCAAGGGTCGTACCTAGAATCTATGCAGCACTGGAAGACCGCTAGGAAGATCACTAGTCAACGATGGTTGAAGTTGCAGGTAAGATTGTTGAGCAATCTATTTCTATTTTGATTGACCCTGGTTCTACTCACAGTTATATTGCTCCTATAGTAGTGGAGGTTTGTGCTCTTAGGAAGGTAAAGCATAGCAAGTCTTGGTTAGTTTAGCTAGCCACTAGAACTAAGAGAAAAGTTAATGAAGTAGTGGAGAAATGCCCATTGGTGATGAATGGATTGATCACTTGTGTAGATCTGAATGTTCTACCACTTGGTTCCTATGATGTTCTCATTGGAATGGATTGGTTTGCTCACAGACTGAAGCTTGACTATTATAACAAGAATTTTGAGTGCATGAATGAAGAAGGGAACCTTGTAGTTGTAAGAGGCATTCCAAAGGTAATTTTCATGAGGCAGATTTCAGCAATGCAATTAAAGAAATTTTGTAGAAAAGGTTTTTAGTTGTATGCATCCCATATTGAGGAAGCAACAAAGAATGGAACTCCTAGGTTGGAATACTATCCCGTGTTGCAAGAATTCAAGGATGTTTTTCCTGATGAGGTTCTAGGACTTTCTCCAAAGAGGGTCATAGATTTCACAATTCAACTTGTGCCAGGAGTAGCACCAGTGTCAAGAGCATTGCACATAATGAGTACACCATAAATGTTAGAGTTGAAGATGCAGCTACAAGAATTGTTGGATAAAAATTATATCAGGCTGAGTGTGTCTCCTTGGGGAGCATGAGTTTTATTTGTAAAGAAGAAATATTGTACACTCAGATTGTGTATTGATTATAGGCAGCTGCATAAATTCACAGTGAAGAACAAATATCCCTTGCCAAGAATTGATGACCTCTTTGATCAAATGAAAGGAGCAAAGGTATTTTCCAAGATTGACTTGAGGTCTGGGTACCATCAGGTGAGAATAAAGGATGAAGACATTCATAAGACAACCTTCAGAACAAGGTATGGACATTATGAGTTTGTAGTGGTGCCATTTGGACTCACAAATGCACCAGCAACATTTATGTGCCTTATGAATAGTGTCTTAAGCAGGCATTTGGACAAATTCATTCTTGTTTTCCTTGATGAAATTCTTGTTTATTCTAAGAATGAAAAAGAGCATGAAGAACATTTGAGACTAACATTGCAATTGCTCAGAGAACATCAGCTGTATGAAAAGCTGATCAAGTGTGACTTCTATAGGGATAGAATTCAGTACTTGGGTCACATTATTTCAGAGGAGGGTATAACTATAGACCCTAAGAAGATTGAAGCTATTAAGAATTGGCCTACTCCAAAGAATGTGACAGAGGTAAGATCTTTTATGAGGCTTGCAGGATACTATAGGAGATTCATTGAAGGATTATCCAAGGTTGCACATGCTATCACTTCTTTGCAAAGGAAGGGGATAAAGTTTGAATGGACCTCGAAGTGTGAAGAAAGTTTCCAATGGTTGAAGTCTCTTCTCAGAAGTTCACTGGTCTTAAAAGTTGCAGACCTAGAGAAATATTTTGTAGTATGTACGAATGCACGCGGTCAAGGACTTGGAGGATTTCTTATGCAAGACAACCACGTGATATGTTATGAATCAAGGAAGTTGAAGGAGCATGAGAATAACTATGCCACTCATGATATATAACTTGCATCCATAGTACATGCTCTCAAGATGTGGAGACATTACTTGATGGGCAAAAGATTTGAGCTAAGGACAGACCATTGTGGTCTGAAGTATTTGTTTGATCAGCCTACTCTGAATGCTAGGCAAGCAAGATGGTTGGAATTTTTATGTGAGTTTGATTTTAAAATCAAGCACATAAAAGGAAAAGAGAATAAGGCAGCTGATGCACTCAACAGGAACGTGTAGGAAATGCATGTCGCATCCATTAGTATTTGCCAATCAGATTTGAGGAAGCAGATTGCTAATCATGTTGCTGAAGATGAGTTGTATGCATAGGTCAAGTACAAGTTGCAGCAACGAAGCCTTGAAAAGAAGTATGAGGGATATAAATTGGAAGAAGATGGAATTCTTACCTATAAGAATAGAATTTATATTCCAAATGTAGAATATTTGAGGAGGGTTGTTATGGATGAGATCCATCAAGCTCCATATTCTGGTCATCCAGGATATCAGAAGACGATTGCTATAGCTAGAAAGAAGTACTTTTGGCTAGGAATAAAAAAGGACATGGCTGAATATATTTCAAGGTGCATGAAGTGTCAGCAAGTGAAGGTTGAACATCAACATCTAGTTGGTTTGTTGCATCCTTTGCCAGTTCCATAATGGAAATGAGAAGTTATTTCCATGGATTTTATTACAGTATTTCCAGTGACTTGGAAACAACATGATTCCATCATGGTTTTGGTGGACAGATTGACAAAGGCAGCACATTTTATACCAGTTAAGACTGATGACATTGCAAAGATATTCATGAAGGAGATTTTCAAACTACATGGATTGCCTAAGGCAATAGTCTCTGACAGAGATGTCAAGTTCACTTCCAATTTTTGGAAGAGGTTGTTTGCAGATTTGGGTACAAAGTTGAATTTCATCATTGCCTACCATCCTCAGACCGATGGACAGACCGAGAGAGTTAACCAGGTGCTGAAAGACATGCTTCGCATGTATGTGATGGACAAACCAACCAAGTGGGAAGACTATTTACACCTGGTAGATTTTGCTTATAACAATGGAAAACAAGTGTCCTTGGGGATGAGTCCATATGAAGCTTTGTATGGCAGAAGGTGTAGGACGCCAATGCCTTGGGATAATCGAGTGAAAAGGGTTGTGCTTGGTCCAGAATTGCTAGAGGAGATGGACCATGAAGTTGTAAATATCAGGTAGAATTTGAAGGTATCCCAGGACAAATAGAAAATCTATGCAGATAAGCATAGGGTGAACAGAGAGTTCAGTGTTGGGGATCATGTTTACCTCAGAGTGAGGGAAAAGAAGAGTTCCTTGAAGCTTGGAAGTTGTTCCAAGTTGTCACCTAGATACTGTGAGCCATTTGAAGTGCTTGAAAGAATAGGACCAGTTGCATATAGAATTGCATTGCCTACTAGAGCTAGAGCTCATAATTTTTTTCATGTTTCTTTTCTTAAGAAATATGTACATGATCCTAACCATGTAATAAATTGGGATGTGATTTAGGTGGAACCAGAGGGAGAGTTCCAAATCGAGCCTATGCGCATCCTCGCCAGGAAGGTCACAATGCTCTAGAACCGAGAAATAGGATAGGTGAAGGTGCAATGGGAGCACTATGGTCCTGAAGAAGATACCTGGGAGCTGGAGGATTCCATGTGACTGGCACATCTGTTTTTGTTCGAATCTGCAGATTGCTGAGGGCAGTACCAACAAGCATTTTTGTTCAATGTTGTAAAGCACCGAGGACAGTGACGTTGAAGTGGGAGGGGAATGTAACACCCTGGTTTTGACCCCGTTGAATTTAAATAAATGATGTAAATAATCATGGTGTGGAGCTAGGAAAAATCCCCACCATCGATTTAGTATTTATGTTTCGAAAATTAAGGTGTGACTGATGGTATTTTTTATTATGCTAGCTGAACATTAATAGCTGAACATCATGTTAAATTGCAATTTTAATTAAAAACCCCCAGCCGGCTATGTCAACGCAACTAAATGAGATGGGGGCATGATTTTTCCTAAGGATGAGGGAGTGGGGGATTGGAAGAGTGGGGAAATTCGAATTGGGCAGAGCCCCACTTTGGGAAAAATGTTTTTTGAATTTATTGGGCAAGAAAACACCAAAAACAACCACTTCTCCCTCATGCGATAGCATTTCACCTTCCCTCACTATTTGGATTGAACAAATGTTTTTTGGAAACCCAATTGGGCATTCATGTAGCAACAAGCAAGCAAAACCATTCTGAGTCTGAACCTTTCAGGAATTTCTCCTGTTCGATGATCTGAATACTTCACATTTTTTGTTTTTGTTTTTGTGTTATGATTTTTCCCCTGTTTAACAATTTTGTTTCTCTTCACGTTCTCTCTTGTTTGCTAGTTGTTTTCCTGATCACAATTTCCCTGAATCCGATTTTGTGTCTCTGATTTGAATGAATGACAACGTTTTCATTTTGGTATTTTGTAGCAATTGATCTGGAACCGACAATGTTCAGAAATTCATAAATTTCTATGTGTGTATGTAATCCCTGACGTCTACTACATTTTGATAAATCCCAGGACTGAGATCATTGTGTGTGCATCCACATTTGGAATTTGAATTGATTGAAGGAATGGAAATAGAGTCTAGACTTGCTTGATAAACCTAGTGTGTGAAAGAACCTCATAGACCAATCTAGAAGGCTGGTTTTCTTCTTTGCATGCCTTGAATAGCATTGGAAGGGAAGACATGGCCTGAGGGATTGTGTAGTAGATAAGGGAATGCTTCCTTGTGTTGGGTGTGCAATTGTTTAGAAATCAGGCTAGATCCAGTGTGGGTGTTCATAGCTCTGGGGTTGAGCCACGGTTGATATCACTAGCTTAATAGTCATTCTTTCCACCTCCTTGACAGCCTGATAAACCCAACTGGAAGGATGGCTTGGATGGTATCCTAATAAATCCATATGTTGGCTTGGTTGTGTCTCATGTGAATTTGTCTAAGTGTAAACCACTACCAGTGTAAGTCTGATAAACCCAACCATTTTTTCTTGACTGAATTTTAATTGTATCCTTGGCTATGGGAGAAGTCTGTTAGTGTTCCTTATTCTTTGGGGAAGACCATGCCCAACTCAGGGGTGGCAGTGTTGCTGAGAGATTAAAGAGCACACTGGCCTATGGTTGGGTGGAACGTTGTAGCGACATAGCTGGTTGCAGGATGAGCTTCTTGCAAAGATAAGTATCCTTATGTATTTAAGTTCTGCAACTATATTTGCTTATGAATTATTATGAAATTACCATGAACATGTTGAATGCATGAATGTTTTGAATGAATGATTTGCTTCTGCTGTATATATCATGTACATTTCATTATGTATCTGGGTATTTATATGTTTTTATAAAATGCATTATTATATTATCACTAGTACAAAATGAGAAATTAATGACTAAAAAAATGACTAAAATCAGGCTATAAACGACTATTTTTGAGTCGGCGACTAATAGTAGCTAATTTCCACTATCTTATAGCTAGTCGTATTTCACTTAGTCATTAATAGATTGAATTATTAGCCATTGATTTAGTCATGGATTTAGTCACTGATTGCAGCAATTAATGACCAAATATACGACTAAATAAACTACTAGATGATAACATATTAATGACTAAGCTAAATACAAATAGATACAGGAAATTAGCTACTAATAGTTGTATATATGTGAATTTAGTCATTTTTGTATTCAGAAATTTATGATAGGGTATAGAGGAATCGAACCACCAACCTCTTTCCTATAATTAGGAAGGTGCTCTACCATTGAGCTAGCACCCTTTAAGAAGTTGTTATTGCTTGATAATGATGATATTCAAACAAATTTTGCATTATTCAAGCATACAAAGTAATGATTATCAAGTTACTATAGATCCATAATGGCTTACCCTGTATTAGTCCTTCAAGTCATTTTTGTACTAAATAAATGCATTTGAAAGACTTGAAGGACTATTACAAGGTAAGCCATTATGTATCTATAGTAACTTGATAATCATTATTTTTTCATGTTAATTCATCACATTCTACACAAACAAATCTTTTCAATGATAACCAATTAGCACTCAAATAACACACCAATCAAACATCCCCTCTTGAAGGGGCAATGCAATTCCTATACTCACCAAATTCCTTTTGATTACAATCTTAGGACACATTTTACAACCTCCCAAAGTAGTGAAAACCATTGGAAAATATGTGAGAGTTTCAACAAACTCAATTTTAAAAGAAATACTCATGGCAAATAGAAAACCCTAAAACAACGCACTATTACAAATGTTACATAATAAACCCTTATGGCAACACAAACTCCTAATGCAAAAATCGATTGTCAATTGATTCACCAAATGATTTCAATTTTGGGTTGTGATGATTTCAATTTTGGGTTGTGAAGCTTGGGATTAGAGAGAATCGTTGTTGATAGAAAAGAACTTTTATGCATTGTCACAACAATAGAAAAATAATATTATAATGATCATTGTGTTGTATATACACATATTTGGTCTTTAATGAATACAATTAAGAAATCTATATCACTTGATTGCATTGTAGCCATTATTTTCCACTACTAAAATATCTTTTCCATGCCTTTACATGACCTCACATAGGACAATCCTTGCATTGTCCTCCACCATCTTTGCTTCAAAGTTGCAAATTCACAATCACATATGGGAAAAATGTCCGCAACCACATATGGGAAAAAATGAAAAAAAAATCGATGGCCATGATTTAGAGTGAAACCGAGGACTTAAAAATATGGTCTTCCATAATCCTTTGTCTTGTTCTAGGCATTTGGCCCCAATTATCTTAGATCCAAATTCATCGACGACAAGACATACATTATCCTTGTCATGCCATCATGAGATTGAGTCCTTCATTTAATGGGAGAATAGAAGTTAACATAAAATATGGTTATCTAGAAGATATCAATTAGTTATTTTTCAGTTATTATCTCTGGACTCTTTTACAAGGAAAGTTGAAGAGAATGAGACAAACCTGTTCTCCCATTATTTATTCTCCCTCCTAACACGAACTTCCTCAGTCTTCTTGATGGAATTCAAAGTATTTTTAACATTTCTATCATATCTCTCAGGCATGTTTCATCTTCTCTCATACTCGAGCGTTGTGTCTTGTTTGTTTCAAAGCAATGGTATTAATTAAAAAATTTGCATGTCTAATAATGTCATCAAATTAACTCCATCCACATCCAAACATGGCCTTAATAATTTGGTATGGTGCAAAAAATGAAATGGTTTTCCTTGCATTGTTCAAAATTGTTAAAAAAATTACTATTGTTGCAAAAATTGACTAATCTCGAATTTTGTTCTAGCAACTATCTAAGTGCAAAGAGATAGACCCAAATAAGCAATCATATGTATTACAAGTTTGGATGAAAATTGTGGCACAACATGGGAAAACATGGGCAAAAATATCAACATGTGTCATGGGCACACAAAAGATACCTTAGTAAGTTCTTTTCCATGTAGCTTTATGTATGCTTTAGTCCACTTCACCTTTCGAGGGTTACGTTTCATTTTGAAATTCTTATGACATTTGGAACGAAAAAACTAGCATACTTGAAAATGAGAAAAAAAAGGTTAGGAGATAGCACTATCATTTGAGTAGGCTAGGAAGAAACTAAAAAAATTGCAAGATATGGCCTTTTTGGACAGCTCAAATTCAATGTAAAATGTTATATTAATTGGATGACTGCTAGATTCAGGATGGATAACAACCTACCTATTTTTTCTCCCAATCTTAGCTCAGTTAAAACATGTGGAATATTCCTTTTGGAAATGTGTCATTTATCCATGTTTATAAAGAAATAAATGCAGTGGCATACCTTTTGTCCAATGAAGGCTTGAGTTTGAATTTCAATACAACATGGGTCCTGCATACAGGAGTACAAAGAGGGTATTGGTATGCCATATCAGCCATGGAAAGTCAATCTGATATTAATGCATTTGAAAGGAGAAGAATTTGATCATGAAGCTATTTCAAAGGAGCAACTATTGACAAGCTGCTCCTTGATGAATTCCTTAAACCTACAATTGAATGTAAAAATAAAATAACAGTAAGCACATTTTCCTTCAGTAAAAATAAAAATAAGAGTAAGTAGACAGATAGCTTACTCAAATGTCGTCAGGGGATGTTTTCTTATGTTTTTTAGGTTGAGCAGGAATGGGGTTTACGCTTTTAGCCATTAGATGTTTAGGGTTTTTTAAGTTTTTCATTAAAAAATATTTTTTTTGGGGGATCAATGGGTCATAGAAGAACTGTTAGTTGCAGGATCCATTTGAAAATTTCAAGAATTGTTTGATTTTTCACAGGATCTGTTTGAAAATTTCAGATTTTATTATTATTTTTCACCGGATCCATTTGAAAATTTCAGGATTTTTATTTTTATTTTTCACAGGATCCGTTTAATGGGACCAGTATACGTTTCCTTCTGCAGGGGATACATTTCCATGGTTGATCCAAGCCGAATCCGATCTGGATATGTATCGAATCCATGGATCGAGGGATCCTACACACTAGAGTGGTAGATCCAGTAACATAGGTTAAAAATTTTTTAAGGGGGAAGGGATGACGCATTAAGAATCAACCCACCTTCACACATGCCCCTGTCTCATGACCTCCATAAATTTGAAGCTATGGATTTCAGTTGCAAAGATGAATATGGGATTTTAAAATAATTTTTCTGTAATCATTCTGGTTATGGGTCAGTAAAACATTGCATGCCAGACTCAGTAAGTTTGGTTTGGACACCATAAAATTTAGTAGTTTCAGTCATTCTTTTCCTCTGGTTTAGCGTAAGTGGGACTGGGCATGAGTTTTGTTCTGAGATTTTGGCTTCAGATACCTTCAATTTCTTCCACCATGGCCTGGGTTATAGCTGGAGCGACACACATGAATAGTTTTCATCCCTGGTAAAAATTGGGGACCCAGAGACGGTGTTTAAATAGGCTTGTTATTTGGGCAACTGCCCTCTGCAATTTTTCAAGATTTACAATGTATTATGGATTTCATTATCTTAAATTTTAGTACATGATCTGTACTATTCCAGTTTGTAGTTCAACTTTGGGGTCAGGGTTTTGTGGGTGCATAGTTCTCTGGTTTCATTTGATTGTGTTGGGGAACTGACCACCCAGACTACTGGGAATCATGGGAAACCACTCCTTTACTTGTCAAAAAGATATTCAAGAAATCCGTCACTTTCCAAGATGTCAAGACTCAAGAGGACCTAATCAATGGGGAATAGAACCTTGGCTTTCTCTGTCACCACTAAAGCTCGTGACTTGAACACCAACATATCTCAACATGTAATTATGATGGATATTTTAGTTATGCATAAAAATAAAACCCATGTGCTAAGCTCAAGGCAATGGTAGTATCTCTCAGAAAGCATTCGTCATCTTCAACCTCAAATCTGAACATGTATGTTGGCTCTTTTCCAGTTGTTCAAAGACAGACATCAAACACAGCCTTCTAATCACACCTAGGATGACACGATGAGCAAGTGTGCCTACCCTTAATCATGTAACTATAAATGTATTGCAAATATGTCTTAATCCTAGGTGTCTTTTTTGGAATCTAGATTCTATACTACTAGCATCTCTATGTCAAGTTTTGTAAGCAGTATTGTAGAAGTTTATAGGATGTGCTTTTCAATCATCACATAGCATGTCCTTTTTGAAGCTCAGCTGAAAATTTTTAATACCATATTAAACCATTCTTAGAAAGAAATGTAGAGATCAATAAATTAAAAATAAACAAATAGAAATCTGAGATGGGCTTGATAATCTATTTGAATAAAAGAATGTACTGCTCAATTATTAAAATGGAAATTGTACATTTTTCTCTGTCAAATACAAAAAAAATTATACTTGGCAATGAATGAGACTTTCACAAGAGCCTACCTACAAAAAAACAGCCACCTACAACAGGGTATCTCTTAAAAGGTACCTAAGATACACAAATCCATATACTCCTTAAGTTCTATGCTTCCAAGAGAAGACATCCACATGTTCTAAGGCTAATTGTACCACACAATCAGGCTACCATAGGCATTTCATGTATCTGTTCATTTGATCGAAAATCACCCCCTCTTACTCTTCCATGAACATGCCCTACAATATCAAATAAGAAGAGTACATCAGAACATCAGAATATGCTTCATCACTTACTATGACCTCTGCATCGAGAACAACAAACATGTAGAAAATTCTTCCTGCAGCTCTTACAAAATGCTTTAAACTAACAACACATTATTGGAAACCCTTGTTTTCAAACATAAGTCATACACGAAAATTCAAACACTCATATATATTTTATCATCTACTGACCTTTGCATCAAGAACAACAACCATGTAAAATGTTCTTCCTGAAATTCTTAAAATACTTCAAACCCATAACACAGTATTTGAAGCCCTAGTTTTTAAAACAATAATCATACAAAACTCTGCTACGAACTAACTCAGGCACATATAAACCCAGGTCTGATATAATTCAAACAACATCTCTGAATGTATCTCACTTAGCACTATCAAACCCAAAGAAGAAAATTAAAATCCATTCAGTCAAACAAAGGACGCCAGTGAATCCCTGTAATATAAATATAATAGGTAAATTTGATTCCATCTCTAAATGTAGTGTCTAATACCTTCCTAATATGTATTGGGATTTCAAGTGCAATAACAAATGCCCAGAGGATATCCAAGTGTCAATCCACAATTTTTGGGAAAACTATAAGAGCCTTGAACAAAATGTGTATATTAAACCAATTAATGCATGTATATTAAAGGAAATGGAGATAAGCAGGTGTGGTGAATGCTATAATTGCTGATGGAATTTACCTAGAGCTATATGCTTCATGTTGCTTCACTGAGTATCATATTTTAGTAACTTCTTTTGGAAAAAATCATCAGTGCAAAAATGTCATAAGTTCAAAAACAAGAAATAAGCACTATTTTTATAACTTCATATTTTCAAGTAAAACACATAATTTTTCTTATAAACATTTGATAAAACATGTCAAAATTCACAAAAGATTTGAACCTAGTTTTCCTAATCAATTTTTTTTCCGTCTAAACTACATTCAATATTTGGAATCAGCAAAAATATGAAAATTCGATTCATTCAAAGTTCAATTACAACCAATTATATTTTCCAAATGTGGCAAATCCAATTAATTTTCTTCATATAGGGAAAATTTCAATGAAGTTCACCCGGTGTGGTGTGTTATTTTGCCAAATTTGCTTTTGGGTTTGCATGGATCATAAAGACTAAAGATGATATTTAAATTTTAACCGTAAACAAACTAGAGATATTGAAAAGTAGTAAGATCCCCACATTTATTTAAAATGATGCGCAATGGTAGGGAGCATTTGAGGTTCCAAAAAATACAAGCTATCAATTTTTTGAAATTACCAAAATATTTTTAGTGGTGCAATTTGAAGGAGAGCTCCTGTGACAATGTGCACCAAGGAGTATAACATGATACTGGTAGTTTTTTATGGGGCAATTTGAATGAGCCTCCAGGAAAAATACAACAACAATGTACAACAAGGGGCATAAAGTCAATGTCAACGGGTCAGTTTTAATCATGGGGGGGGTAATCAACAAATAGTCAGAATTTCAAGGTCTCATTAGAGACTTGAAAATTGCAAAAGGATAGAGATGTTGAGAAATTATTGTTTGTGTAAACTCAAAGCCATGGTTGAGACCAAATGCAATTTTGTTCATACTCATGCAATGAAGTGAGGTGTAGCAATGGAGACAAAGGATTTACTTGGAGATTTTGAAGAATCACAACTGACTTGTATCATCAGGGATAAAAATGGGAAGGAAGATACATGAATACAACTAAGTTAATTGGAACTTGGTGATAATGGAAAACAATTCCTATATGGTTTTAAACGCTTGTGCCAACACACCTTGGTGTTGCCCTAGATTATTCATTGGTATGTACCTGATTTGCAAAGCCCCAAGCGACAAAACCTTTAATTGTGCACACATCTCTATTTTCATGTTTCTTGCATTTCACATATAACATAGTTGTAGCAGATCCGAATCTGATATTCAAAATCCTACCATGAATTAATTATTGCAAATTCCAATATGATGTTGCTGTTATGGATTCTGGGATAATAAGGAAATCCCTAATTCAAATGTAACATGGATGTTCCAGTTTCCACTATGAATAATCTTAGAATGACACTCGCAAAGCCACCGCTAGAAGTTTTAACCATTCTCTGCAACCTTCACTTTAAGAATGTATGAAAGAAAAGCTACCTTACTTCTAAAAGTGGCATTAATGTTTAGGTTTTACAAATGGGGGTCTCTCAATCAGTTTGGAAACGCAGAACACCTACAATTGAAATTTGAAATATCAATATCCACATGCTTAGAACATATCTCATCCATTATAAGTGTTGGGATATAATAAACCCACTCATACACTTAGGACAAAATAATTAATCAATAATGATTAATTATTCACCCACTAGCTTAAATTAGTTGGCATCCACTTGCACCTTAAAGTCAATGCATGCCATCCATATCCTAGGAATGATTTATTTCTGATTCTGGGTTCATATAGAATTAGTATACAGGACCATATAGTAGATTCTACTTTTTCTACTTTTTCTGCTTTTCTATGGATAAGATAAAAGCTAGTCAACTAGGAAACTGGGTGCTTTTGTTTCCAACCCATCCTCCATTAGTTTTTCTCCATTATCATATTATTTCCATCTCCTTGACAACTCACTCATGCTTTTTCCAACTCGTGAGGTGCTTGCTAGATTGGAAAGTGCTTTATGGGGTTTATCATAATTAGTAAGCCTGCTTTTATGAGATAGCTTGAGTTGTCTTCATGCAACTCCCTTTTCCTTTATAAGGATGTATTACCTATGTAATAATATCAATTATCATTTATTGATCATTCATTAATGTGTGTTCATTAATTCTTCTTCTTCTCTCATTATGCTAATTCTCTACAATTCTCTGTGAGGTTAATTGTGGGCCTAGATCCTTAGCCAGTTTATGAAATTCCTTATGTCATCAAGGATTTAGAATTTCTACATGGTATCAGAGCTAAGGTTCTCAAAGTTCAAGTTCTACATGCTATTAGAGCTAAGGATATCAAAGCTCTACATGATATCAGATCTTTGAGAGTTCATTAATTAATCCTCCTTTCCAGATTTGCAGGTTTATTTTGCAGGTTCAACTTCGAATGGATTCAAGAATATCAGTTCCTCTTCTTTCTCCATTCACAAGCTATTCAGAGTGGAAACTGAAGATGATTTCATATCTAAAGAGACAAGGTCTCTTTGAGATATCTATTGGAGCTGGTGAAGAATATTATGAAGAGCCAAGTGACTGGTTGAATGACTGTGACAGAGCAATTGGAGCTATGTGCCTATCAATCTCTCCATGCATGCGCTACCTTATTGATTCTATTGATTCCCCCAAAGATCTCTGGACAACATTGGATAGAGTTTTGGGAAAGGACAATGAGGATCCTTCTAGCTATGTGGAGAGTGCCTCTAGCTCCTCAATGATTTCTCTCTCTCAAGATGTCTTGACCTCTACAGTCTCTGATGAAGTTTATCATAAAGAAGAAGTTTCTCATACAGTTCCTGTTGCTACTACTCTCTTTGATTCTAATGCTTCCTCTTTCAATCAAGAAGCAAATATTGAAGAGCCATCTTTTTCTGTGTCTTTTGAAGTAGAAGATATTGATTCATCTTCTCATGATGTTGTTGATGAAAAAGAAGTGACTAATGGATCTGCTATTGCTGTTGATGATTCACTCACACATTCAGTGTTCTCTATGTCTTCTATCATGGATTCTGAGATCCATATGCCATACCTCTCACACCTTGTGCATGCCTCTCTTCTTGATGGTGCGCAACCCAGTTATTTCTAGGATGTATGCTTAGCCAAATCAAGTCCTTCTAGTGTTTTTCCACTTACCATACTTGATCCCATGTGCTTCTGCAGCTCCTCCTTTGTTCTTGGCACTCATTCTCAGAGCCTCCTTGAATATTTTGAACATCACTATCTTTCCTCCTCTCATACTTCTACCATAGAGGATTCTTTACCAGTATATTCCCATGAGTCTACTATTGTTCTTATTTGTGATCTCTTGGATTCTTTTGAAGCTAGATCAACCCATGGAGCCCATTGATTCACACTCTTTGATCCTATGCCTTCTCTATGTTCCTAAAAGATCACTTCCACACATCCTCTCTATGTAAATGAAGATGGCAACATTATACATTTGCTTGGAAAGTTATTTCACCTATATGGAGCTCATTTCATCTCTACTGGTTCGAATTTCAAGTCATCTCATCATCTTGGAGCTGATTACAAGTCTCAAGATCCTTCAGTATTTCCTTCACATCATTGGATCTCAGTTGTTCTACATGGTCCTACAGCTCTCCTTGATCCAGGTGAGCAGATTTATAATCTTCCCAAGAAGAAGATTCCTCTAGACATCAGCATTTAGTTTGGAGAAGTAGCAACACCAGCAGTTCAGCATTTTTGGTATTGCTTTTCATGTCCTTTCTTGAGGGAGGATTTTCCCCTTGAGGTTTTGCCTCTTTCCTCATTTCTTTGGACAAGATAAATTGTAAAAGGGTGACCATAGCTTTATTGCTGGGCCCTAGATGCATATATATTTATGATTAGTTTAGGAATATCATCATAAAGTCAGGTTTAAAGGGGGGTGTTGGGATATAATAAACCCACTCATACACTTAGGATAAAATAATTAATCAATAATGATTAATTATTCACCCATTAGCTTAAATTAGTTGCCATCCACTTGCACCTTAAAGTCAATGCATGCCATCCATATCCTAGGAATGATTTATTTCTGATTCTGGGTTCATCTAGAATTAGTATACAGGACCATATAGCAGATTCTGCTTTTTCTGCTTTTTCTGCTTTTTTTGCTTTATCCTGCTTTTCTATGGATAAGATAAAATCTAGTCAACTAGGAAATTAGGTGCTTTTGTTTCCAACCCATCCTCCATTAGTTTTTCTCCATTATCATATTATTTCCATCTCCTTGACAACTCACTCATGCTTTTTCCAACTCGTGAGGTGCTTGGTAGATTGGAAAGTGCTTTATGGGGTTTATCATAATTAGTAAGCCTGCTTTTATGAGCTAGCTTGAGTTGTCTTCATGCAACTCCCTTTTCCTTTATAAGGATGTATTACCTATGTAATAATATCAATTATCATTTATTGATCATTCATTAATGTGTGTTCATTAATTCTTCTTCTTCTCTCATTATGCTAATTCTCTACAATTCTCTGTGAGGTTAATTGTGTGCCTAGATCCCTAGCCAGTTTATGAAATTCCTTATGTCATCAAGGCTTTAGAATTTCTACAATAAGGGCACAGAGCATCAATGCAATCTGAACTATGTAGTAACTGTTTATCATTTAAAATTAATGATTGTAACAGTCCTGCCAATCTTATGAACATCAAATCCAGGTTGAATTTCACATGCATAGGTAGCATTTGTAACTGGAAACACCATTGAGATGAGAAAGTATCCAGAAATGAGTGGAACAGTCATGCCAATCTTATGAACATTAAATCCATATTGTCCTTCACAAGCATAAGTAAGAAGGCATTTGTAACTGGTAACATTATTACAATGAGAATGTATATAGAGTAGCTCCACATTGCACTGTATTGATTTATTCTTTCGAGGAAAAATATTATTATGGATGCTTTAAGCCATGAGAAAAAATTCAAGTGCAAGGACCTATTTATCTTTTTTGTTAGTGGAATGACAATTATGTGGTATACATGGAGGTGTTGGTGCAGTGGTGTTGATAGTAATCAGAATGTTGGTTTTACCGTATGCTGCTGTGAGTTTTGGAGACAGAACAGACAGTGAGGAGAGGTTTCAGGGATGGTAGGTTGGTACCGTCAATTTCCATATGTCAGCAACGCCAAAGATATTGTCTTCAACATAGAAATTGATGTGTGAAAATAAAAGTAAAAAAATATGAGGCAGGTAGTAGTGATCATCGAATCCCAAGACACCATGTAACATGGATGTTCTCTCCACATAGTTTTGCTAGGTAGAGAAATAATCCTTCTATATCCAAAGGCACTGTAGATGATAGAGAACAACCATCCATTCCTGGGACAATCAAGGAACACTGACCACCCCAGGGACATCAAAGACATTGTAGAAACATTGCCAACTTCCCAGGTAATATTGCAGGAACCTGGGTACATCACTTTAGTGTGACGGTGGATGAGGGAGATGATGTTTAATCCATGGAAAAGACACTTTGCTTGCATGTGTTCATAATTAAATTTAGTGGAAAGTATTCCAATTTTATTCATTTTTTAATGTTCATAGATTTTTGCTGAGTTATTTCTAAGTCAAGGATTCCAGACCTTGGCCAAGTGATTCCAGGGTCCAAGATATGCAATATTGGTGCAGATTATCCTTCCTAGCTTCCAACAAAACATATATTTTAAGTAACACAAATGAGCACATGTAATTCCTAAATTTACTTAATCAATTAGAGCACATATATATTAAATTTAGATGACTTTTCTGACACCTACAATCCCACTAATAGTTATGCAGGAAAGAAGAAAAAATACGTATGCAAAATGGCCTTTGGGTAAGTAGACATATAGCTTACTCAAAGGCCTTTCCATATAGGCCTTGATATCATGTGTCATTGCGCTACATCTGGAGTGAAAATCAGAAAAGAACATTTTTAAATAAGCTAAATAAAACTATGAATCATATGTTGATATTGTGGAAAGATACAATTTACATATCTTCTCAATTTTTCATTTAACTAACTAATTTAAAGAATATAATGCCACTTGCCATGTTAGTATAGAAAAATATATAAGAGATTGTACATGTTGTAAACAGTCTATGACTATGTTGGATTTCAACTGGACTTACTTCTTGCATGCACCTTTTCTATATTTATCGGCATGGAAAAATTTGGCACATCTATCATACCATTCCTTTGTATAGTTTGGATCTGACTTCCATTTTCTTTGATGTTTCAGACTCAATTTATATAAGAGATCGCAATAAAATTAGAACCCAAATATGAACATGTATCCTCATTATGAACTAAAATTGGAAAAACTCTTCAGATGGCATCAAAAATAATTTACCGGTCTTTCCGCATTAAGATACCATGGTGCTGATGACATATACTGAGGGATGTGAGGGTTGATTTATTTTCTATCTTCATCAAGGTCTGCTGGTGCAAGTCCAACCTTCCTAGCCTCTTCCAAATCCAATTGATTTCAATGATCTTCTCTT
Organism: Pseudotsuga menziesii; assembly: GCA_001517045.1. Lineage (NCBI taxonomy): Eukaryota > Viridiplantae > Streptophyta > Pinopsida > Pinales > Pinaceae > Pseudotsuga > Pseudotsuga menziesii. Next base: position 26,813 of record LPNX011182534.1, on the reverse strand, counting down.
GATTTAAAGGTTCCTGTTACATGAGAAAAAATCCTGCCATAAGCACTAATGCATGCATATTGTGAAGAGTCTTCAACAACTCCATTACTTTCCATATTGTGAATAGTATTTAATAGTTATCTACCGGTGGTAGAAGGAGATCATCCAAGTTCCAGATTCATTAGCAAAGGATTTTGTCAGAGAAATCTATGAAAATCACATCTACTACAAAATATGCTACAAGGAATTCTGTAGCACCTCTGGTACATAATACTCTGCATGCACTACAAAATGTGTAGAGAAATGAAAGTTTATTTATTTTTAATATTTTGAAGATACAACGTAGTGAGGAGGATGATACTTATATTTTGGAAAAGTTTTGACAGTTCAAATGGCACATTTTAATCCCACACGGCATCGACATCATCTTCAAGTTAGCCAATTCCCTGTAGCACCTCTGGTACAAAATACTTTGCATGCACTAGAGAATGTGCAGAGAAATGAAAGTTTATTGTTTTTTAATCTTTTGAATATAAAACAAAGTGAGGAGGATGAAACTTATATTTTGGAAAAAAAATTACAATTCAAATGACACATTTTAATTCCACAGGGCATCGAAATCAGCTTGATTCAAGTTAGTCAAAGAAAGACCTTGAAAATAGGATCTAGTACTTTTATTGGATCTTATCTTTCATTATCAGATGCTACACTATTGTAACTGTTTTCTTTGCTTAGTCTAACGAAAATGTCGATCCCATTATTTTTGGGTTAAATAGATGTATAATGCTTGAGAACGAAAAATACAAGGGTTTAAAGCTTAAAAATGAAAAAATACAACATACAATCAGATTCATAAATATAGCAAAAGTTTCTGAAACAAGGTCAGAGGCGAGAGTACAAACAAAAAAAACATATGATTCCAAGAAAAACAACATAATAACCTAATAACCTAATTCTAGGGGTTTGAAATGGGGAAAAGGCCAACCATTAATGGTAGTTGAAGATTACAATGAATCTACAAATAAATCTAGGTCGAAAAATTCTTCAAGAAAAGAGAAAAACCAAGACTGAAACTAAGAATATACAGAGACCAATTTACATATTGACAGAAAGATCAAAATACAATGAACTAGATCTAAAATGAAACAACCACGACTTTACATACCTTTAGCATCACAGGGTATGAAAAATGAGACGTATTTCTGTAGCAGAGCTAAAAAAGAACAAAACAAATCAAGATTTCCTAGTTTCCATGAGAGGAAAATGGGGTTGCAGCGTATGTTGGAGTTAATATAAGACAATGGAGATAGTGGCCTTGGTGTAGAATCCATCCTGGGAATGCTTGTACATTAGTTCTTACAATTTCTCTGCCCTCACTTGTTGTAGAGTGGTGATTCCCAACACGAAGGAGATGAAATCAAAGATGTTTGATTTCACGAAGCTACTTTCTTGGTAGAGGCAGGGAAATTGGGAAAAATCAAAGGGAGCTGAGAAAAAATAACATTTATCTATTTTCTATGTTTTCCTTTTCCATATACGAAGGAAAAATTGGGGAAATTTGATGAGCCCACTAAAACTAACATTTATCTATTTTAATTATAAATATAATTATTAAATATTTTCTATATATTCATTTTTCTATATAAGCAAGAAAAATGGAGGAATAATTGAATAACCCACTAAAAATAACATTTATCTATTTTAATTAAAAATATAATTATTAAAAAATATATAAATTTTATTTTAAAACTCAAATATAAATCCAAAATAATCATTAAACATAAAAATCCATTGAATATAAAAACTTTAAATATTTATATTTTTAAAAAGTATTGAAAAAATTTAGTATAGAGTTTGATATCCATTTTGTTGATTGCAATGTCTATTGAAGCCAATAATACCACAATTAACCATTAAGTTAACACAAAAATAAATTAAATTAGAGTCATTACCCTTTTAAGAGATTGATTTTGTAGCGATCCAGTTAATTTCCCTTCAAATTCTAATAATATTGTATGTATGGAAGTTCTTCATCAACAATCCATGTCCATCTACCATTAAGATTAAGTAAACTCCATGAAATGTCACTCACGAACGTTGGCCATTCATTAATTGTTCTCCATTTTTAAGGAGGAGTACATTAATCGACATGTTGTTACATGATGGATACTAGCGATTTGCTAAAGTCGTTGAAGAAATAGATATGAAAAGTGTTCAAGTGCACATTGATCTTGCCAGTGGAAGGTTGTGGTCTCAGTTGTTGTGTTTTAATCAAGAAGGGTTTCTTCTTAGAGGAGGGAGTCCATCAGGCTCTGATGTTCATGTGTCTTCTAGCGGCATTGTCCAAGGACATGCCTACTCACTATTACAAGTACATGAGGTAGACAGTCATAAGATTGTACATATAAGGAATCATTGGGCAAATGAAGTTGAGTGGAATGGTCCATGGTTAGACTCTTCACTTGAATGGACATACAGGATAAAGCACAAATTGAAATACACTCCTCTGGAAAAAGATGGGATTTTCTGGATGTCATGGGAATATTTTCAAATAAATTTCAGATCTATATATGTGTGTCAGGTTTATCCTAATGAAATGTCCCATTCTGTACACGGAAAATGGCGTGGATGCAGTACTGAAGCTTGGAAAAAGCGTAGAAAAGAAAAGCATGAAATTCACGAGGAGAAAAATATTGCAACCTGGGGTCCAGATGTACCTGATGATTCTGTTCTCAATAAAAGATTCGCGGCAGAAGTAAATAGAGAAGTTTGCAAGAGGAGGCTCATGCATCGTCCGATCATGATATAAGTTCATCATTGTTGGGGGCTAAAGCAATGGTTTACCCACTACTGGGTTTTTCTCTTTGCTCATATTCAATATGGTTATTACATTAGCCCTATCCAACGATGGATATAACAATCTTGCAGTGGTACATGCCACCCAATGCATCATCTAGGAAAAAATTGTTTCCCATCCTTTCCGGATTTGGAGAATAACACGACATTTCCACTAATTTATGAGATTCTAGAGTTCAAATATGCACAGTGTCTCCCACCAAGATGTTGGATTCTTGAAATGCATACGTAGATGCAGAGTATATGTTTGCTTTAAAGGGTTTGGAACCCTCACGAACAAGTATATGTTTTCTTTGAAGGGTTTCGAACCCTCGCAAAGTTGAATCTTTTCATCAAAGCTTCATCATTCATTTTTGAATAAAATATTGCAAAATAATTTAGTTATTTGAGTATAATTTTCTTTTCTTAATTTTTATTAAATTTAAATGGTCGGTTTTTGGATTTCTTGATTAAAATATTGAAAGAGTTTTTTTAAATGATTTTCAAGTTACAACTGTTTCCTCCACAAACCCAAATCAAACACATAAAAATATCTTCCAACATAATAAAATCATCAATAGTCACATACCTTCCATATAAGCATGGATCTTGATTTGACCTAGAAAGATAGCCGATAACAATAGAAGCAGAGCCCTGCGAGCTAAGAGTTTTGTGATGATAACTAACGGAAATCATCAATAGTCACATAACTTCCATATAAGCATGGATCTTTATTTGACCTAGAAATTTAGCCACCAACAATAGAAGCAGAGCCCCGTGAGCTAACAGTTTTGTGATAATAACCAATGATTTTAACCTAGCTACCTATGCTTCAGTATTAGTATTATAACGAGGCAAAATTTATAAATTCACATTAAACCAAGAAACTTACCAAGGATTTTTTTTTGGAAGAAATTAATGTTGACTCTAGAGCTGCAGAATTCGTGGCCAGCCTCTTCAACCTCCAGGTTCTCTCCAATGTTGTTTTATCCATGGCAGCGATGGCAATTAAATATGGAAATTATAGACCCTCAACAATGGTGAATATCCATACCAATCTCCTCAACAGGTATTGCAAGTGGCCTAAATAAATGACCAAAAATGCCACCCAATTCACACTACTTGCCCTCATAACCGACCAATCCCAAACACCTCCATCCAACCCAAAATATTTGGTGCCAACGGTTTGTTTAGGCAGGTTATTTGGCGCCAACTAGCTGGTTGAGTAGTCATTGGATCAATTAGAGGATGAAATATCTCCATGGGTTCAGGGAAATGCCATCCACCATGAATGTCATAATAAAGGTGGGTGGAGAGTTGTTGGGTCGAGAGTTAGGTTAACAACTACATTTGCATAATATAATTTTGTTTAATTTTTATTATTTTATTATATAAATTATATATATTTTTTTGTTTTTGTTTTTTTTTTATATATATTTTGTTTTACTTTTTATTATATAAATTATGTTAATTGGTTATATATTATATTTTTTTAATAATTATCATATAAGTTGTTTAGTTTTACAAATTAGGATTAATATAAAATTTAATTAATTTGTGTTTTATATAAATATAATAATTTGTGTTTTTTATAAATATAATATTTCTTTTAATGGTATTTTTTGTTATAGTTTTAAGTATATATAATAAAATTGGATCGAGGACATTGGTCGAGAAGAGTTGTGCACATCGTGAATCAGGTGGGTGGTCATGACGTCAGATGCAAAATTTACCTGGCCACTAATGCATAAAGAAGGTTTAACTTGATAGTGATAAGGAGAGGTCATCACTGCATTATATGTATCATATTTTGCGAGGTCATGAGGCCTGTATTAAGAGGTCGAGGAATCAAAATATTTACTTGAAACTCCGAGATGGGGTTGGGCCTCTACCTTTATATTGCATATGGATCTAAGACTGGTTATGGGTCAGCACCCCAGTTTAATTATAATTGAGTTTTTGATTGGTTAAAATATTATTCTTGGTGCTTCCACCAATTCAATTATTATATATTGGATCAACTGCTACGATGTTTAAAGGAACCCATGAGCCTGGTGAAGCTATGTTGACTAGTGCAACTAGAATTTCGACAGTCACAGATCATGAATATAGTTATATTGAAGTTAGAGAAGCACCTTAAACGTATGGGACTTGTAGGGACTCTTACATTGTCGAAGGATCAACAACTAGCTATTATGCTTCTGGCTAGGTATCGATATGGTATTGATTCTAGTACCTAATTCGTAATTGACGTAAGAACCTATTTTTACTTTTGCACGTGCTTAACTGGGTTTGCTTCAATGGTGCAGCAGGGATAAAGATGGTCAAGAGAAAATTCGTGCAATTGCTTTCTTGGATCTCTGAAGATCGAGGTGCATGGCACCAATATTACTAATAGAAGGTAGACAATTTACAAAATTTACACTTCATTGTCAAATTTGCAATTTTCCATGACATAATTATAACTGACTAACATAAATGACTAATTCATATGCTTCTAGCTAGTTATTTTTTATGTTGTGATTAAATTAGTCGTTTATGTTAGTCCATTTTAACTCTGTCACTTATTATATAGTCATATTTGTTAACTGGTGACTAAATTAGTCATTAATTTTAGTTGTTTATAGTTGGGTCAATTAAAATTTCTCATATTTAGTAGTAAATCACTTGAAAATCCTGTGGTGACTAGAATTTTTAGTCCCCTAGTAGCTAATTCCTCATTTTGTACTAGTGTATGTTCATGGAACTTAGTTTTCCCGGGGTGTTAGATGTTAGTCGCGTACTCTTCGTCGAGTAAGGTTTGGGGACGTGACAAAATCATGGTTCTCTCCTCTAACAAAAAAGACTCCCAAGAAGAAACCTAGTTACAGTCCAAAAAAAGAAGTCCATTCCATTATCCTTAACATAATGGACGACTAGGATATTACCATTAAAGGCTTAAAACTGAAACTAATACATGCCAAATTAACAAGAGACGTTGCACTAACATAGGTTAGCCAATTACGGTCATCTATGGAAGAAATGTAGAAATAAATGAAGAAGTTGGAACTGTATTTCCAAGAGCAGATGATGGCGGTGGGGCCGAGGCTTCGATTAGGCATATTTTTTCTGCAAAAGCTAAATATTTGCATCATTATAGCCTTAAGGGCTGCATCTCATTTGAATTTTAGGTTGTACCTTGCACCTTTAAATATCATTTTGAGGGTAGCTGAGGGTCTGTTTTTCTTACTGATTATTAATAGAAAATTCGAGGTGAATTTAATTCTAGATTTACTTAAAAGTCAGGCATGTTTGTACTTCTTCAATCTATCTTTAACTGGGTTAAATTTCAAAATTTTTTAAGAGTGGTTTGTTGGCATAATTAACATCATAAAAGCAGTTTTATGACAGTCATCTAAGAAGATTCATATCTGGTACAATTTATGGGTTAGTTCAAGTTGCAAGTTCTTAGAAGCATTAAATTCACATTTTTCTCTTGCCTCTAACTGTCTATAATAGATCTGCAATCTATTGTCACTGTCAACTTGATTAATATTACAAAATACACTAGTTTGATAATGCATACAAGTAACTAAGTGGTTCTCTGAAGTATTCCATGTAAAACCTAGTTGCTTGTTCTATTCTAGCCCTATTTGCAGTCACTTTCATTCACATTAAAAGGATGGAATTTTTTGTTGTTCTAATACACTTATTGTTGGTAAAATCCACACTATATAACAACATGCAAGTTTCACTTTAAAAATGGAAATTTAGGGTAATAATCGATATTCAAGGATCATGATCCAAAACCCTAAATCAACCTTGCATATATCATAATCCAGCTCTGAAATTCAAATCAATCTTTTTATCCAAGACTTGAAGTATCTTCTACGGAGTTAATTCTAAAATCAAATATCCAAAGTCATCCTCCATTAGAACCATCCCTGTGACTTAGTTGAGATTAGGGAAACCCGCTTAGTGTTGGATATTTATCGAAGCACTAAAATGAAGAGAAGTAGTTGAGGTGACAGTGGCGCCACTTCTAAGAGTTGCTCTCAACTCGCTATGTGTGATTAAATAGACCAACAAATCACCAACTCATCAACTATGTTTTTGACATAAATATTTAGATAAAAAAGACTGCAACAACTAACCAATTAAAGTACCGCAACAACTAAAAAATCAAAGTATATTGCAATTTTGGAATGAAGAGGATTATCACTGAAATCCAAAAAATTGTCAAGACTAAGAGGCCCAGAGAGAATATCCACAATATGCATCTGAGTTGCATAATTCAAGGGCGCAAATTCTTCATTCTCCACAAGTTGCTGAATGTTGTCGAATGTGGTGACAATCTACTTCCACGTGCTTTGTCTCCTCATGGAAGAAAATATTCATCATCAACTTCTCTACATTCTAATTGTTGCAATGTGTAGTAGGATCAACTTGTTCTACTTGCATATCAACAAGTATCCTCCTTATACAAACCAACTCACGAGTTGGCATTAATGCTCTACTTTAGTGGAGGTAAATGTTAATGCATGTTATTTTTTACTCAACCATAAAACTACACATGTACCGAGGCTAAAAACATTATATGTGTGGTCTTCATGTAATCAACTAAACCAACCCAATCTAATTGCCTATGCCCTATTAGCTAAAATTCCTCCCCTCCGCCACATTTGAATCCAAATCCAAAGTATCCTTTACATAACTCAAAGCCCTCTAGGCTTCTCTTAAGCAGATGTTGGTTTACACTGATATCATGTCAGAATTTCTTGGTTATTGGTGCAGTAGAAAAATTTACTTTGTTTTGTTACAAAACAATCCAAGTCAAGACTTCAGGCTTCAAATCATGAATGCTCTGTGCCACACTAAACACTGCCACCAGTGCAAACTGAGTGAGGCTTTGTGTTGCATTCACTACATTAAGCAAATCAGATGCCACTTTGTTATGGACAACCAACCAATGATTCAATTTGTTGTGTTAATCAATACTGTTAGAGTTACCCAATTTGTTTTCTCTACTGTAGATTAATTGACATGTTGAAAATAATCTGATGAACTGTGACACTAATGATCTTTTGTTGTGATGTAGAAGCATTCCCACACACATTCTTCTTGCTTGATCTATGTTATTATGAAACACTAAACAACAATTGACATTACTGTGAAATAAATCGACTCTTTACGTAGAAGTAAGAATCTAGATAAAGGAGACCATCACAGGAAATACATAATTAAATATTCACAAAGTATTGCTTTCAGAAAAGCTAGAATTTTATTAGCTGAAAAATTACAAATACAATACATATTATACAACAATTGCATGCTGCATGTACAACTTAGGTCTCACTTGTACAAACTAAGGTTTTATGCTGCATGTACAACTTATGTTTTATGCCGATCTAGTTTGTATCTTCATGTCACAAGTTCTACCTTGAAGATGAATATGGAACCCTATAAGGTAGTGTTGATTTGGAAATATGATTTTACAATGTTTCATACCATCTTTAAGACAATATTGGAGAGTAAGTTTTGGTGTAAAATTAACATATTAATTTTCAACCCTAACGAAACGCTAACTTGAACAGAGTTGGGAGTTTTCAAGTGAGGGGAGGAGGATGATAAGTGCTTGGTTGTTCTAGGTGTATTTTTGCTAGTGGGACAAGTGCTTCTGGTTCTCTCATTTTCTCTCTTTTGATCACATAATCGTGCAATATGCTTATGCATATTAGGACATATTCACTAATTTATCTGCCTCCTTTCAAAATCCTGAATGGTTTTTCCAAATTGATGTAAGGGATATCATAAATTTGAATCATTATTGTCAGAAAGACCTAGGTGGAAATAGAGGGTTGTAGTTGATTGTAAATATCAATATAAATGTCAATTGCCCCTTTACTAGGCACAACTATTAATTGAGGTAAGGGGTTTTGAAACATCGTCTTATAGGTCTCCTCTGTATGTAGTCTTAGATTATACACCTATGGTAAGGGAAGACCATGACTGATCATTAAAAAAGGTGGATTCGTGAAGAATTAAAGGCGCATTTCACATAAAAATGGGGTCTAACCAAACTCTGTAGCACATTATGTCAAACTCATAGATTTCAAGTGAAGTAAGTGTGGGTACTGACCAATTTTGGAGGCATTGCGTCCTTTGTGGATTCTCAACCTCAATGACCTCCTTGACTTTCTTTGTGTACTCCTCATCCTCCTCAACGACTCCTTGACTTTCTTTGTGTACTCGTCAACCTCGTCAACCTCCTCTATGAACTCCGCAACCACCTTAACCTCCTCAACCTCTTTTACGAACTTCGTGGTGACCTCTGCAAACTCCTTAACCTCCCCAACCTGCTCTATGAACTCCTTGACCTCCTTGGCCTCCTTTGTGAACTACTTGACCTCCTATGCGACCTCTGTGACCTCCTAGATCCACCAGATCTTATGCAAACTTTGTGACCTCTGCGAGCTCTAATGAGAGGGAAGGAGTGTTGGAGCTTGGCCTAAATCCTCCCAAATAAGATTGTTGGAGCCCCTATCAAGCTAGACTTCTGGATAGGTATTGGAACCCTGCGAGTGCCAACTATCTGTGCATGATTTTGGAATGGTATGCGAACTATCAATAAAACCCGTGCTTAAACCTCTGATCTGCATTATTATATATCACCATGTAATAAGCTTATAAAACCCTCTAATATTTATTAGTAGCTAAGGGGGTTCATAGTTAGGTTGTATGGGTATAGGTTAAAGGTTCATAGTTAGGGGGTATGGATAGAATTTAATGGTTCACAATTAGGGGGCATGGGTAGAGGTTAGGGGTTTGCAACTAGGGTTAGTCCCTAACCCTATAACCCCTAAACAATTAGGATACTATAAGAATGGATCCTAAGAGAATATGACATAATATAGTAAAAAAAATACATCTTTAGTTTCTATACATTTCATAAATAGATAGGTAGGATTTTAAAATGATATCTATTATATGTAAATAGATATAGAGACTACATCGTTTTAAGATGGAGTTGATGTGATATGGAATTTGGGATAAGGGTTAATGGGCTTATGGGTAGAGACTAGGTCTTCATAGTCATGGTTTTTTGTAGAACCCTCCAACCCCTAACCAACTATGATCTTAAAAGAGGATTTTGTGTAGGGAGTTATCTAGGGCCGAGGATATGGATAAGGGGTTTAGGGGTATGCAGTTAGGGATAAGGGGATAAAGGGTATGTACCTAGAGATACAAGTTCGGGATTAGGGGGTATGTTTTTCACTTATATGCATGCATGGGTTAGGCCCATGCATGTCATGCATGTGATCCCATGGACAACATGCAAAACCCCAATTTATCATACATTTCCTACATAGGGAATCATTGGCCCACAAGTACCTTGCAAGAAAAAAACTTGAAATGGCGACAATAAAATATTTGTAGACAAATATTCCCTATTTATGTCACATGTGATTCCACATTGCCCCACAGTTAAGCTACAAAGACAAATCTCATGACATAAATTGGTTTACATAAATATATTATGATAAAGATTTGATTTTCGGACTATGCTTTGTTAAACTTTAGAAGGGACCATTTGAAGAAGGGCACAAAATATAAAAACAAATGGAGCTTTGTGGATTGAGTTATGCTAGTTGGATTGTTTAACCTTTAATAAATACATAAATTGGTTTTTAAATATTCTTTTAATAATATGAATTCAAGTAAAATGAGACGTATTTGGTGTTGTAACTTTAAAAATATAAAGAACCAATATATAAAAATTAACAATTATAAAAATGAGATTATTTTCAAATCTACACGTCACCGAAAGCAACCCTATGGCTTCTACTTGTGGATGGAACAATTGGACGTAAGCTTGAGCTTCATCCAAATCCATGAAGCCCATTTTTGTTAACTCAATGGATTATTACACAATACATAGTGAATTTTCACACCTCTATGTTAGTATGACTTTTTAAGTTAGATGATGGTATTATAACTTTGCTATTATGCATTCTTTTCAAGTTAGTAAATTATGAGCATATTGAAGAAGTTACATTTTTTGGGATCATTTATATTTCATTTGTTAGTGCTTGTGTATTTACATTGTCTTCTATCATTGAAGTAGGATTGTTTTACAAAAATGGTTTGCGCACCTTCTCCACTACTGTATCAAATTACCTAAGATGGTAAAGGAACTCAAGAAAACCATATTGTCTAACAAGAAAGTAAATAAAATGTAGGAGTATCATTGCAAATATGATTATGAAACAATGATGATGAAATACAGATGACGATGATGACAACGTAATGATGCTGCTGCTGATGATGATGATGACAACGATGACGATGACAACGACGACGATGATGATGACGACGACGACGACAATGACGACGACGACGACGATGATGATGGTGAAATACATATGATGATGATGATGATGATGATGACGACGACGAAATACAGATGACGATGATGACGGTGATGATGATGATGATGACGACGAAAATGATGATGATGATGACAATTATGAAGAAGAAGATGATGATGATGATGATGACATTGATGATGACGATGATGAAGACGATGAAGATGATGAAGACAATGATGATGATGATGATGATGAAGACAATGATGATGATGATGTCGATGATGAAGATGATGATGGTAATGATGATGATGCTGATGATTGCGACAATGAAGACGATGACATTGATGGTGATGACGATGATGATGAATATGATGATGTTCATGATGATGAAGATGATGATGAAAATGATGATGATGACGATGCCGACAATGATGATGATGAAGATGATGATGTTGACACTGATGAAGAAGAAGAAGATGACGATGATGATGAAGATGATGATGATGAACATGATGATGATGATGATGATGATGATGATGATGATGATGATGATTATGATGATGATGATGATGATGATGATGATGAAGATGAAGATGATGATGATGCTGACGATGATGAAGATGATGATGATGATGATGATGAAGACGATGATGATGAAGATGATGATGATGATGATGATGATGATGATGATGATGAAGATGATTATGATGAAGATGATGATGATGAAGATGACGATGACGACGATGACGACGATGATTATTATTATGATGATGATGATAAATGATGATGTTGATGAAGACGATGATGATGTTGATGATGATGACGATGTTGATGATGTTGACGACGACGACGATGATGATGATGATGATACATATGATGACGAGGATGACGATGATGATAATGACGATGACGATGACGATGATGATAATGACGATGACGATGATGATGATGATGGTGATCATGATGATAATGGTGATGGTGATGATGATGATGATGATGATGATGATGGATGATGCTGCTGCTACTGCTGCTGCTGATGATGATGTCGACGATGATGAAGATGATGATGATGATGATGATGAAGATGTTGATGATGAACATGATGATGCTGATGATGATGACGACGACAATGATGATGAACATGATGATGATGATGATGATGATGATGCCAATGAAGACGATGACATTGATGATGATGAGGATGAAGATGACGTCACCGATGATGATGATGACAATGATGATGATGATGACGATGATGATGATGATGATGACGATAATGATGATGTTGATACTGATGATGATGAAGATGATGATGTTGACGATGATGAAGATGCTGCTGCTGATGATGATGATGATGATGATGATGATGATGATGATGATGATGATGTTGACGATGATGAAGATGATGATGATAATGATGATGATGATGATGATGATGATGAAGATGACGTCAAGGATGATGATGAAGATGATGATGAAGATGACGTCAAGGATAATGATGAAGATGATGATGATGATGATGATGATGATGAATACGATGATGATGACGATGCTGATGAAGATGGTGACGATGCCGACGATGATGATGATGACGATGATGATGACGACGATGATGAACATGATGACAATGATGATGATGATGATGATGAAGTTGATGATGATGAAGATGATGATGATGAAGATGATGATGATGATGATGAAGATGAAGATGACGATGATGACAACGATGATGATGAAAAAAACTAAGCTACTAAACAAAAGCATGAACAAATAATGGTATACCTCTTCTTTGGTGCAATGGGCCACCATACCATGGCTAGAAGAAGCACCTCTCTATCTCACTCAGCAATGGAGGAGCTATGGCTCAATGGGGAAGATGAGTGGATGCGAGGGGGATGTGGGTGGCTTGAGAGACAAAGGGTCTCAAGGCATCCACGGGTAGCATAACAGTATGCAAGGGAAGAGTTATTTGAGAGTGACCCCCACCCCTCCTTTTATATCCTTTTTGGGGATTTTTAGGGTTTTGAGCCCTTGGTCAGGGGTTTTGATGATGATGATGATGTTGATGATGATGATGATGATGATGAATATGAAGATGATGATGATGAATATGAAGATGATGATGATGTCGAAGATGATGAAGATGATGATGATGATGATGAAGACGATGATGATGAACATGATGATGATGCTGATGAAGATGATGATAATGAAGATGATGATGATAATGAAGATGATGATGATGAAGATGAAAATGATGATGATGATGATGATGATGATGATGATGATGATGATGGATGATGATGTTGATGATGATGTTGATGATGATGATGTTGATGATGATGTTGATGATGATGATGATGAAGAGGATGATGCTGAACATGATGATGATGCTGTTGCTGCTGATGATGATGACGATGATGAAGATGAAGATGATGACAATGATGATGATGACGATGTTGACGATGATGAATATTATTTTAGTCTCATTTGTTCTCCTATTTGTAAATATATGATCTCATTAATGTTAGTAAATATTATGTTGAAGATGATGATGATGAATACGATGATGATGAACATGATGATGATGCTGATGAAGATGATGATAATGAAGATGATGATGATGAAGATGAAAATGATGATGATGATGATGATGATGATGATGATGATGATGATGATGGATGATGATGTTGATGATGATGTTGATGATGATGATGATGATGATGATGATGATGATGTTGATGATGATGATGATGATGAAGAGGATGATGCTGAACATGATGATGATGTTGTTGCTGCTGATGATGATGACGATGATGAATATGAAGATGATGACAATGATGATGATGATGATGTTGACGATGATGAATATTATTTTAGCCTCATTTGTTCTCCTATTTGTAAATATATGATCTCATTAATGTTAGTAAATATTATGTTGAAGATGATGATGATGATGATGATGAAGACGATGATGATGAACATGATGCTGATGCTGATGAAGATGATGATAATGAAGATGATGATGATGAAGATGAAAATGATGATGATGATGATGATGATGATGATGATGATGATGATGATGGATGATGATTTTGATGATGATGTTGATGATGATGATGTTGATGATGATGTTGATGATGATGATGATGAAGAGGATGATGCTGAACATGATGATGATGATGTTGCTACTGCTGATGATGACGATGATGAATATGAAGATGATGACAATGATGCTGATGATGATGTTGACGATGATGAATATTATTTTAGCCTCATTTGTTCTCCTATTTGTAAATATATGATCTGATTAATGTTAGTAACTCTTTTTTTTAAATAAGATAAAATAATGGGTATAATTAAATATTTACCTTTAAATAGATTTCATCATGTTCTTCATCCAAGTCATCATCCATATCATTAGATCCAGAGTCAACATTGTAAGGATTGGCCATATCATCATCGTCATCTAAGTTGGTTACGATCATCATGTCATCATCGATTTAATCTCATGGGCATTGTTTGCTACATCATACGATTCAACTAATTATTGGACATATTCTGCTAGATCATCATGATCATCTAACTCATCATGTTGATCATGCTCTTCATCACCGTCTTCTTCTTCCAGAGTACCCTTTTCAATACCTTCATCTAGGTTATACTTTACCGGCCTTCCCCTTAGATCGTGTCTCACAATAAATGACCATCCCGCTTTACCTGGAACCTCTGAGTAAAATACCTGTTCACATTGGACTGGAAGAACATAGGGCTCCATTCTTGTCTCAAACAACCTTGTATTTACCATGGTAAATCCATTATCATGTTCAATAATAGTTTTATCGAGATCACGTTGATTCAATTGTAACATATACCATTTTACAACGAACAAAACTACCTTGAAGGATTTAAAGTCACACTATAGAATATCTTCCAAATAGCCATAGTATTGATTTTCTGAGAGTTCTGGATGTCTCTCACTTCTAGATGAAACATTGGTCACCTCAAAGACTGCAGATATCCCACAATTTGATGTTTTCTTTGTTTCATCCAATTTTTTGATGCGATATCTACAACCATTGTAGACCATAGCCTTATGGTGTTTTACCTACAACAAGCAATACACGAAAATATTACATAATGTTTCAATATTTATGATTAGCTGCATGTTTATGCATCCATACATGGACAAGAACAACATGTACATCAAAATGTAATTTTCAAAATAACATATTTATAGTGATTCATTAATATGCTTTCCTGCTTATCTTTTAAACCATATGCTAAATCGATTTCTATTTCTGTAAGATTTGTATCTCCATTGCGATGTGTTCATTAGAGGAAATTTGAGGTCTAAAATGGGCCTCCTAAGGAAAATAATAAAATAATAGTTAAAATAATAAAATAATAGTTAAAATAATAAAATAATAGTTAAAATAATAAAATAATAGTTATTAATTTTGGAGGAAGAATGAAAAAAACTACCTTTTTGTTCGTATTTTCGACATATCTCCCTATGTTTTTACTCAAATTTCGAGCGGGAGAGCTCGTTGGATGCAGAATTTCATTCTGCATCCAACAAGTACCCACAATGCATACTTTTGACGGACCCCACTACCCCAAAAATAAGAAATACATGAATTATTTTCAGGTATTTCTTATTTTTGGGGTAGCGGGTTCCATCAAAAGTATGCAGTGTGGGTACTCGTTGGATGCAGAATGAAATTCTGCATCCAACGAGCTCTCTCGCTCGGAATTTGAGTAAAAACATAGGGAGATATGTCGAAAATACAAACAAAAAAGTAGTTTTCTTTTATGACAAATATGTCAATTCAACCATTATGGTTGATTCATTTTATTGAAATTCTATTGGTTCCTGAATTCCAACTCACAAAATTTATTGTTGGTACGTTTTCTTATAAGGCCCATTTTAGACCCCACACAATTCAATCTCCTCAACTTGGTGTATGAGGTAGTGTTCCCATGCATTGAAAAACGTTGAAGGTAGTTACTTATGCATTTCACACATGAGACGAGGATTTCTCTCCAATACTTTATATATTCTTTATGGATTTCTTTATATGTCAACCATCTACAAGTGACGCAAACCAATAACGATAATTAACAAAAAAAAACATTAAATTACATAACATGAATCGGTGCATAAAAACAAATATAAATTATACGAAGAATTAAAGAAACACTAAGAACAAGAAACTAATCGCTAGTTACCTCATGTATTTCCCAATATTATATATAACTTGTTTGACATTGTTTCCGAAGTTGTCTAGGAGAGAGATAGGCAGAACATACTGTATCAATATACAAACCACGTAATTTTTTAAACAAAGAGTATACAAACAAGAAAACAAATTTATGTAATAAAATGTTATTTTTATATGGACATAACAATAATAATTACCTTGATGAAGATGTTCCAATCATGCGTTTGACCCCCGTAAAATCACCTTTTTTTGTTATGATATTCTTCAAGTTCGCACAAAATCTAGTGGGAAATTTAATTTTCCGCATTACTTTTTTAACAACATTACTTTGCTGCTCCGTAAACATCCATGGAATTGAGTTTATATTAATTTGGTCTCTGTTGCTATGAAATTGAATGACGTCTTTAATTGCATGGTTACCTTGAATGAATTTGAAAACTTTCACAATTTTATCTTTCTCTCTCCTTAGCTCCAGTAGTCACCATAATGTTTCAGTCACATTCTTTCCAATATGCATAGTATCAAACATATGAGAAATTTGTAGGTGCTCATAATAGGGAAACCTGCTGAATTGTATAGGATAAATTTTCATTCCTCGTGGAAGCCCATTAATGCCTTCATGATCACAAAGGAAATCATGAATATTAGTTTATAAATAAATTACATAAATCAATTATGGCCACTATAGTAAACAACTCACAATAAAAATTAAAATACATAACAATTCGTATACGATGATTGCGAAGTGGCAAGAAGGAAACATTCCTCAGTTGCAGAACCAGAATCATAATCAATTATAGAATCATAATTAGTTGTAGAACCAAAATCAACTTTAGAATCATAACCAGAACACAAATCAGAATGTGAATCAACCTATGAATCCATCGCTAAACCATAATTAGGTACCAACTGTTGTGAATATTTCAACAGAACTGAGAATGTAAGATGTTGATGTTGCTATCATTACTTGTGGAGGTGAGATGATGGGGGATGATAGAATGCGTCCACAAATTCAGCTACATGGGAAGAAGAAGTTTTGGTTTGATGTCGACACTGAAAGAGACACATTTTTTGAAGCACGTGATGTGATAGGAAGAAATCCTGGTAAGTTACCTATCTATGAGATGTCAAATTCTTTTGATTCCACTTCGGTAGTAGGAGAATCGTGACAACATGGTACCTTGCATCATTTATTTGAAATTTGTTTATCGTTGGAGAGATATCCCGATGCCCTCACTGAGATTGAGGATCTGTTGCATCGACCAGCCAAGGGGCATAAGGAGTTTGCGATGAACTCTTTATACAAGAAAAAGACGGGGAAAGAGATGCACATGAAAATTCATATTGGGGACTATGAGGTAGATTCGATCATCATGGATCTAGGCTCAGACATCAACATTTTAACAAAGTAGACCTGGGAGAATATGGGGAGCCCAAAGTTGGATTGGTTCCCAGTGCAGCTGCGATTGGCTAACTAGGCAGAGTAAAACCAATTGGGCGAGTTCCACGTCTTGCAGTGGAAGTAGAAGGGATGAAAAATTATGCTGATTTTGATGTGATTGAAGTTTTCAATGACGAAGGTTCATATCACGCCCTGCTAGGGATTGGATGGGACAATGATAGTTTGGAGGTGATAAATTTTAAGAAATGTGTTATGAATTTTGAAAACCATGAGATCAGGGTCATCGCCCCGATGGATCCGACTGAAGGATGAAGATATGTGGAACCAATTAAGGAGGAAGCTGTACGAGGATGGGATCACGCATATAACATCTCAAAGGATTATGTCCATCCGACGGTCGATGGCGAGCTTGGTTGACGTAGCTCTAGCTCTGTGTCTTCAGATTCTGATGATGCTTTAGAAAACCGACAGAATTAGATGCATGAGGTATCGCTTCGGAAGTGTGGCTTGATTACGCAATCATTGTGTCAGATCAAAACATAAACTATTGAGATACTAGTATACAAAGGACTACCTGAGTTGTTTGAGTTTTTAGTTGAATTTGAAGATAAGGTATTAGAACCAAAGTGGATGTTGGCATTGGATGAATAATTGAAGGCTACTCCAACATGTTGGTGGGTGACCCATAATAAGTCGATCACTAGATGGTCATAGTGTCAAATATTGATGTCGGTTTGCTTTGGTGACACATAAGAGTACCACGCTGGAAGGTGCGATGGGAGGAGTAACCCTGGTAATCACCTGATAGAGTGTCAGACCTTGTGGGAATCACGACTAAAGGATGAGTGGGTCCATGCTTTTTTCCACACGTTGGATTAAATGCCGCGGTCATGGTATGCATTGCGCAGAGAGATCACTACTTGGGATTAGTTGACGGTTTGCTTCAATCACACCTTTAGTTTTGCGGATACCAATCTAGCTATTCGTAGTGCACTGCAACACATCTGCGATGTTGTTATGAAGATAGTACCAACTACATATCTAGTGGATCTGCATGAGATATGTCCGATGCAGTTGATGATGGAATGCTATAATGTGATGGGGGGACTAGATGATGATGAGGATCCACAAAACAATAATATTCCAGAGACAAAAGGGAGTCAATATGTCACAACACCTGACGTACCAACGCATCCGGTGAATCAACTGTTAAAATTTTGAAAGGTTAACATTGGGATAGAGGAGAACCCAAAAATTGTGAATGCTAGGGACTAATGGGACAAAGAAACCATGGAAAAGATAATAGATATGTTGCATGAATTCCAAGGCTTGTTTCCTATAAAGTTTTCTGAGATGAAGGGAATAATAGGATATTTAGGGGAGATGAAGATCCTGCTGAAACCAGATGTGAAGCTTGTGAAGCAACAATCGTATCACTTGAATCCATGATATAAGGAGAGGGTCAAAGAAGAGCTCGATAGAATGCTGGATGCTGGGATAATAGAGCCGGTTGAGGAATCAGAATGGATCATCCCCATGATAGTGAAAAACAAGAAGACAAGTGAGGTTCAAATCTATGTTGACCTTAGAAAATTGAATGATGCGTACCTGCATGATCCATTTTCACAACCATTCACCAATGAGGTAATCGAATCAATGGGTGGTCAAAAAATTTATTCATTCATGGATGGATTTTCTAGCTATCACCAAATTAATATCGTGAAGGAAGATCACCACAAGACAACCTTTGTTACTGAATGGGGATGTTTCAGTATATTATGATGCCATTTAGACTGAATAATGCACCTGCAATATTCTCTAGGATTGTTGTTGTTGCATTCAAATATTTTCTTCAGAATTTTTTGGCGGTTTATATGGACGATTGGACGGTTTATGGATTAATCAGGGACCATCTGGAGAACTTGCGAGTGATGCTGGACCGATGTCGACAGCATTAGATCGCACTAAACTCGAAGAAGTGCATTTTCTGTGCACCGTTTGGGATGCTGTTGGGACACCTTGTTTGCAAGTAAGGACTGTTGGTTGACGCCGCAAAGATTGCGATGATTTTGAGTTTTCCACCACCTACGAATGTGAATCAACTGAGAGTGAAACTAGGACCAATAGGATACTACCACAATTTAATCCAAGGTTATGACACGATCATAGCTCCCATGGAGAGGTTTCTCAAGAAGGATGCGGTCTTTGTATGGAGTCCAGAGTGCCAGAGCAGTTTTGAGACACTAAAGGCGAAGATGGCTTCCGCACCAATACTAGTTTTTCTTTATTGGAATAAGGAGTTCCATGTCCATGTGGATGCATCATCCATTGCGTTGGGAGTGGTGCTGGAATAAATAGGAGAAGAGATATTGATCACCTGATTGATTTCGCTAGTTGAAAGTTGTCATCAGCGGAGAAAAACTATACTACGAAAGAGAGGGAATGTTTGACAATGGTATATGCACTATAGAATTTTTGACATTACCTATTGGGTGGTCATTTCAAGATGTTCAGAGTCCATTCTGCATTGAAATACCTGGTCAATAAGCCTATGTTGGGGGGAAGATATGTCATTGGATACTTCTATTTTAAGAGTTTGATTTTGAGATAATTGTGAATCTGGGTCGCTTGAATGCAGGCCCATATCACTTATCACAGATTGATAAAGGAGAAGAACCAACAAACATTGAGGATGATTTTCTAGATGAGCAACTGTTTAGAGTTGATATGGTTGATGATTTCTATGAGAAAATAGTTCTATTTTTAGTGACGGGAATAGCACCAGATGAGCTTCCTACAAGTCATAAGAAGCAGTTGGTTGTAAGGCCATTGATTTCCAGCTGATCGCTGGACAACTCTATAAGCTAGGACTAGATAAGATCTTATGGTGATGTTTCATGCCCCATGAACAAGGGAAAATATTGACAAAAGTACATGCAGGATTCGTAGGTGGACACTATGGTGGTCACGCTACTGCCAGGAAGGTGCTCTACGCAGGGATTTTGTGGCCCACTCTCCATGGTGATGGGACGAACTATGCATGGACTTGTGATGTTGGTTAGAGAACTGGGAAACCATTAAGGAGGGATGAGATACCATTGGTACATCAAGTGACGTTAAAACCATTTGATAATTGGGCTGTAGACTTTGTGGGACAAATCAACCCACCTAGAAAGAGGACTAGTGCATGGTACATCATTACAACGACAAACTATTTGACAGGATGGGTGGAGGTCACACTTGTTGTAGATTGCACTGCTGCGACAACAATGAGGTTCTTGTTCAACAACATTGTTACTCGGTTTGGGTGCCCAATAATATTGATGAGTGACCATGGGAGTCACTTCATCAATTGCACAATAAACACATTGAAAAAACAACTTCAGATATAACATAAGAAGAGTACCCCGTATCATCCACAAGCGAATGGGACAGTGGAGGCCTTCAACAAGGTGTTGGAAAATGCGTTCACAAAGGTATGTAATGCAAACCGTGATGGCTGGGATTTGAATATTCCATCAGTCTTGTGGGCATATCGCACCACTTGCATAAGGTTGATAGGACATAAACCGTTCAAATTAGTGTACGAGAAAGAGGCAGTCATGCTGATGGAGTACATTGTTCCAAGTTTTTTCATAGCAGCAAGGACAAGCATGGATGATGAAGCAGAATTGGAAGAATACATGGATTAGTTGGTGCAGCTCGAGGAAGACCTCTTTATTGTAGGTTTTTACCAGCGCGTCGAGAAGGATCAACAAAAATATTGGAACGATCGACATATTAAGAACAAATAGTTTCAGAAAGGAGACCTGGTACTAATGTATGACAACAAGTTCGTGAAACATCCAGGTGAGTTACAGATGCATTGTCTAGGTCCATATCTCATTAATTCCATTACTTCAGGAGGCGTAGTACAACTGTAGTAGTTAGATGGAGTGATGTTTCCAAAGCTAGTGAATGGTAGCAGGCTGAAGCCCTACAAGACGGGCCAAGAGATGCACAATGATTGAGGCACTACGCAATGAAAAAACAAAAAACAATTTTGTTTTTGCATGAGATGGTAGTTAGGAGGATGGTGCACCAAGAGGAAGTGGGTGCGTAAGTAGGGGAGCCAATATCGTAGTTAGGGAGTTTTTTCACAACATCCATAGGGACACGACAGAGTCAAAACAATAATAAATTCAACAGTTGAGACAGTTATCTAGAGACACTCTCAGAGGAGATGCATCTTAATGACAGATTTGACCATTGAATTGATGGGATCAATGACAGATTCATGTGATTAATGCATGATTTGGTCATGATTAGAAAATGAGGATCGCAATGATTTGGTCATAATGGGAAAAACATCGATTTGGAAATATAAGAAGTGGCCAAATGTGGTCGAAAGTCACCATTGTGCAAAGTGTGAATTGTCGATAGAGTTACAAAGAATAATTTCACTGAGTTGAGTTGTGGTGATAGGGTGAGTTGCAACATGAAGCACGGTTGAGTGTCCATTGAGCATTGGGGGGGAACTAGTGCGGCATGTTGCAGGAACAAGTCTCGGTTGATATTTCCAACGAGAGAGATTCATCGGTCATCGAACTACCCATCATGGAAGAAATTGTAAGTATGCTAGAGGGATTGTCATCCATTCCAAATAATAAGAGGGGGGTGCAACGTCAGAAGTCCTCGATTCAGAAGAAGCGATAGACAAGAACATCTGTGCGGGAACAGGAGGAGGAAATTACATAGATGATTCCATCAACATCAGGGGCTAAGGAGACATCGGCTCACCTAGGGGTATCCACTACGGATGTTCCTGGGTATGTGCCTCCCTGTTGGCCTAATGCGAAGCCCAGGGCGATGTCGAAGAATAAAAAATACCCAGTTAAGATGCCGACGATACCACTGGGAATGATTTGCACCAAGGACATTGTGCCCTCACTGACGCGGATGAAGTATGAGGACCATGATATGCTTGCCTCAATAGAGATTATGAAAGAACCATATCTACCCATGGCACAGACGGGAGGAGGCCCAATATTACACATTCCACAGGACTGAGCATGGGGCTTGTAATTATTGCGATTGTTGGGACTGATCAACATGCCGCATTTTGGGCGGTTTGAATGAGGTAAATGCATGTGTGAAGTAGCTTTTGGCATGCTTCCATGGAAGGATTATGTGGCTTGAAAAATCGGTTCCAATTACTGTGGCGCTTATTTCAAAAATCACGAGGCTGCCTAAGGAGGGGCTTGACCCATCGCAACACTTCAAGGGGAAAGACAATGACAGGAGGTTGGCTGTGCAATTGAAGAAAATATGTAAATTGCAGTGCAATGGATGGGCATACCGTGTGGATAGTATCGATGATCAGGAGGTTCACATTGAGACGAGGATTATGGGACGCAAAGTTCTTAGAATGAACCGTACCAACCAATGCAATTTGAGGGTCATTTCCTGCATAGAGAAGTGTGCACAAGGGGTGCAGATGAACTGGTCACTGTTCTTAATGAACCAGTTGATGGAGGACACACTCGTAGTCCAAGCGGTGTAGTGACCGTTTGCCTACAGTTGGTTACTCATTCTGATTACGCCGGTGGCTTGGATGGATTCAAATGATTATCAAGGGATGGATGTAGATGTGACTACAGTTTGTAATGGTGCACGATACTAGAACCTATGGTATGTGAAAGAAGAGGAGGGACTAAAGGACTGTGCAATCCAGTTCTAGATATACTGGGAGGTGATGCAGGCTGCAACAATGAAGGTTCCACGACTGACATAGGAAACATTGGTGAAGTATCAATGGGTACTTAGATTTGCAATTGGATTGCATGAAATTCATATCTAGGAACGACAAGACCAAGACAAGAAATGGATGCCAACACCATTTAAAGTTTCTAATGTGGATTTGGAGACCATTATGGCAGAATGGCCCCAGGAATGGAGTGAACCTGTCAGTATTAAAGAGGCGTTGATGGGTCCACCAGCTGATGCACCAGTGGACCCTGTGCTTGACATGTCGAGTGACCATTATTATGATGGAGTGTCAACAAGGAAATCCACTGATTCGGAGGTGAAGTGGCAGTTTGAGGAATCCTGTACAAAGAAGAAGCAGGATCAAGGTGTGACCAGTGGTACCGCACCAGTTACAAAGGAGCATTTGAGCCGTATTATTGTAGCCATTACAACAACGATAGACATAATGGAGAAGCAAACCTTTGATGAATTCGGTGAGGTAAAAAATCAACTTAACTCTTTATTTTATGTAGTATTGAAGAAGGCACTGGAGGCAGCAACTGTGCAGAACATTGGCTCGATCAGCACTGGGACGCAGATTAGGAATGTGAAAATTCCACCGCATGTGATAGAGACAAACAATGAGGATCTCAATGCCTCCCTACTGTAGTTACAAGACTTGTCCATAGACAGAAATTCACTGTCCACAAAGACGTTGGTGCACATGCAGAGTGTCTCCAATAAGGAATTGGAAGATAGGGAACAAAGTATTAGTGGTCAATTCTTGAGGTCACAGGAAAATGAGGCAGCAACGCGTAAAGAAATTTAGGCATTGTAGAAGGAAAAAGAGCGGTTGATAGAGGAGAAAGTGCACGAGATTGAGGTGCTAAAAAAGAAGCAGGATCAATTGATAGTGGAGAAAGCATAACTCTGGGACAACAGGGTGCATTTGGAGAAAGCAATTTTTGAGGTATGTGAACAAGTTCTAGAAGCTGCTGCGGACGAGGATGCAGAAGCAAAAGTGTAGTGGCTTGGGACAGTAATTGCACAAATGAAGCACGACAATAATATTTTGAACACCCTGATACATCCAGACACACCACCAGAACAAGTAGCGGAGAGGAAAAGGGCCATGGAGAACTTAGTAGTGGAGCTAGAGGAAATGGAACAAGAAGTGAAAAAAGTAACTGACGCGACTACACAATTTTGGGGCTGTGTAGTCCAAGATGAGCAATTGGAGCAACTAACCATGCAGTTGCAGGAGGCCAAGGGGCAGTTAGCAACATTGAATAAGTTTCCTAGAGTGCTGCCACCAGTTATTCATATCACCAAGTTTGCAGAGCTGAAGGAGTTACAACAGTGCGTTGTAAAGGAAAGGGAGCATCACTAGATGCGCAATACACAGTTGGATGAGTTCCAAGACATTGGAGTGCAGCTTTCAGTCAAGGCCGTTTCTGCGCTACAGGAAGGGAAAAAATGATCTCACTTCCAAGCTCGTTGAGAATCCATTAGAGAATGAGTTGACAGAAAGACGAGAGACTACTAAGAAAATCAAAGAGAAGGTCAAGAAGATCACCCTTCAGTACGGGGACTTCAAGCAAAATATTAGTGAGGGCGAGCCACAAGATTTTGTTGGGGGATTGTTGGAAGGAATTTTTGGGGTAAGTTAGTTGCAGAACATCACGGATGCTGTGCAAGGTCAAAGATGCCGCTTAAGGTGGAAAATGATGCACAAGGCGGATTTGCAATATTTTGGTCATGTTTTGTGGATTGTGGTCATTATTTTGTAGATTATGTTAAGAAGTAGTTAGGAAGTTGGTTAAGTGGACCGCTAATGTAAAGGCACAAGCCTATAGATAGATGTCGAGTTGCAATTATATGGGTTTTTCTCTTACTCTTCTTAGCACGAGTTCTTAGATGATTTTGGGCACTTATTGGATCTGTGTATGTGATTGAAGAACTATTTTGAGAACCTATGTTTTGCTACGAAAGTTAATATGATATGACCGAGATTGAGAAGAATCATTGTGTCTTTTACCGTCTTTATTTTTTCCTGTTTCCGCGGCCTAAATGTGAATGCAATGTGTATATGTGATATGGATCTATGAATGATGTGGTTTTTCTTTGATTTAAATGATGATATACTGCTAGATCTGTTTGCGCATCGATGTTTTGCTGTGATTAAGTTATGTTAATGCAGTAGATTTAATGATGACATGATTATGTTTATGCATAATATGGATAAGTAGCTCTATTGAATAATGCTGCGCTGAATTGAACAGTTGATTCACTGTCCTCCTTCATACTGCAGAAAATTGGTTCCGACAGTTCTCCCTCAAACATCTCGGGTGAGACTTCATCTTCTCTGCAGGTGTTTCTGGACGGGGTAAAACCTGTATGGGTTGGTGCTCAGGGAGATCACGTTGGTTTGAGTGTCGAAAGATAGTGAACCCCTGCCAGATGGTTTTGTGTCAAAAAGTTTACATTCTAGGACATCGAAACAAGTAGGGAGACCATTGGACACTTGTGTAGCACTATAGCCTCTCCATATCCAACAATACTATGGATTCACCCAGGATTGTGTCACATGACATTTACTATGAAAATAGGATCATAAGTTTTGACTTTCTTTGGTTGTTAACTCATAACCAACAAACAAATGATATTCTATTTAATTTCACATGAATGCATTCTAGATTCCAAATAGTCATGTAGGTATAAGGATTCATGCCTTTACCACACCATACCACACCATCCTCAGTGGGATATAATTAAATCGAATGCATTTGAATGCCATATGCATACCAATTCATGATATTTAAATATGGAAAGATGGATTCTTACCTAATCCCTTTTCATCACTTAAAAAATTATCATAAATATATTCATTACCTACATGGCTACCATCAATACTTTTGAGGTTAATTGGTGTATTAGTCTCTTGCCATGGATTGCACAATCCTTCCATCAACCTCTTGATCATAGATTTATTGTCTTATCCTTTTTTTCCCAAAAGGTTATAGGTCATATGCAACCACATCATCAACGTCTTTAGCCATGCTTCAACCATATTTGGTCATACAATCATCATCAACCACAATAATCATCAAATTGAATGCATTCAAATGTCGTATGCATACCAATTCATGATATTTAAATATGGTGAAAGGGATTCTTACATAATCCCTTTTCATCACTGTTAGGTATAACTCCCGATTGATTATCTATTCCAATGCAAAAGCCTATACTTATACAAATCTCCTGGCGGTTGGGTTTCACCTTCCGCTCAGCTGGTTT
>LPNX011182526.1:290620-300755 GCA_001517045.1 Pseudotsuga menziesii | reverse complement strand
ACATGGTTGTTTAGGGGTAAAGTGTTTAATTACAATGATCTGGTGTTTAAGCATAAATTGTGCATCTATCCTTTGAAATAAAAGACTTTCTCGGGTTGACTCAATAAATCTCGTATGCTCTGTGTGTTGATAAGAATTTATCTGCATTTAGGGCGCTCGACAATTACAAAGTAAAAAAGGCTTGCATCCTAAGGGATTTGATCCCTTTTGGTGGCATGGTAGATTTAGAGTTTAAATGGATCTAGGATGATTATAAAATAAGGGAAGTTAAACTGCAACATAGATACTTACAAATTGTTCAATTGACCCTTGATACTACAACATATACTCACAGACAATACTTTACCCAACGTCAATCAATTCTTTGAATGCCTCTTGTTTGTATGTTAGGACCTATTAGAAGACATCCATGGACAAGTATATCAATTATTTAAATATAAATATCACAACAAATGTGAATAGTAAGTAAGTTAAAAAAGGTAAGTACTCACAAACTTTGCAATAAACCATTGTATTCCTTGTCTTCATGTATTATGTGCTGAATGTGTTCATTTTTTTAAATTTTCTGCAACAAAACATTTGAAAAATTGTATTTCATACGATAATTAAATTTAATGTACAAAAAATAATAAATCAACGATTACATACCTCTTATGCATGTTGTTGTTGGGTTGGATTCTCTTGCAATGCAATGCCAATTATCCTAATTTATTTTACCATCTCCATCTACACCTTTTTAGACATCCCTACTAGCATGTTTTGGTGATCCCCTAGTTTGTTCTTTGGAATTTTCATAATCTTCTTAAAATAGATATTAAAGTAAATATAGAAACACAATTTAATTTGGTAATTTTGGGGACATATTATATACAAAATAATGTTTAGTAATAATAATTTTTAAATGATTCCTTTTGGTTATTGTAAGTCTCAAGGGTCTCATTGACCATTGGTCCATAAATTCTTGTTGTAGTTTATATAAAACTTGATTCTTGGAGTCATTGGATTGATTTTTGTACTGTAAGTATAAACAATGTCTATGTGCTCTTTCCACTACATCCCTCATAATTTTGTAACTCCCCCCCTCTCGTAACTTCCAACACCACTCCATATGAACTAAGGAACAACTCATCATCATTTACATCCTTCATAGTTTTTATCTTCTTAGGGAGGCATTTCATTCCCTCATTATCAGTCCCTTAAGAACACTAAAAAATGTGAAAACAAGCATTTAAAACATGTTAGCTAATAATGTTAAGAAATTCATTTTTAGTGAAATGTCAAAGAAAAGCTTCTTGTTGATTACCTTTTGATCCACCTAATTAATCTCTTTTAAACATTTCCATAAATATTTTATGCTCTTTTACAGTCAGATTATGAACAATCTTATCAAGTTTCTTCAATTTTTTCCTCTCATATTGTGAACAATCTTACCATTTTTCTTCAATTTTTTGCTCTGTATGACATACATTAACCAACACACACCATTATTTCAAACCTATAGATAGTTCAAATATATGAAATTTCTAATCAAACATAAAGAACTTGCCTTGTTCTTTTGTTGCGATGATATAGCATTGTACTTGCTGCAATAAATTGTTTCCCTTGAATTTCTATCAACCTTATTCTATAAAAAAATAGGAATAATTAGGGATAGAAATTATGAAATATTTTTACAAAAAATATAATGATGATAATACTAGAAGTAAGTATTGATGAGGTATACATACTAGTCCACATTTATACAGTATAAATACTAGTGCGGTAAACATACCTGTGCACACCAGTATACCATTCCCCTAATGTTACAAATTTGAAAACATTTATTTTAAAAATTCTATATTGACCTAGGCCTCTATAAAATTGTTGGAATTCTTAATGATACTGAGGGGGGCTGAATTAGTATCATGCACAAATTTGTCCAATTTTTTAAGTGTCGAAATTGTGCACCAATTTCAATTCAATCATAATAATAAAAGCCAAGTGTGGGGAATATATATATACAGAGAGAGAGAGAGAGAGAGAGATAAAGAGAGAGAGAGAGACCAATCTCCAAGATGTGAGCACAAACTCACTCATACACCAATTTGATTGGGACACCAATCCCGCATACAAGCACCAACTTGTTGATCATGGGAGCCAACCTCTAAGGACATCGATCCTCTACACAATCACCAAATTACTATGTTCTGGAACCAACCTAAGAGGACACCAATGCTTTTGTGTAGGTGCCTACTTGCTATATTCAAGAACCAACTTGAAGTGAGACTGCAATCTCCTACCCTTTCCCCATACTACCACCCTTTTTATTCATCACCAACTGAAACAAAGCTCCAAATCCCCATGGTTGCCCCTTCCTGCGACCCTGAAATAGAAGCAGATAAATATACACCAAACTGTGATTTCCATGAACTGTGTCTTTTATGTTTTGTGAATAAAAACTTCAGCAATATGCAATTTTCACAATCCACTACCTTGATCTGCGATTACAAGCCACATATCTTTTCACTTCTGAAGTTTTGTACAATTCTATGATTTGTGGAACTAATCGATGATCTTATTTATTGCTTTGTGCATTTGACTCTCTGATTTTTCATTCTTCTCGATCAACAAGCCATTCATACCCCAATAATTCGAATCTTGTGAATTCAATATTCTACATCTTTATCCCTTTCAATCTTGCTTCAACATTTACATATCTTGCTTATTTATATTGTTCTTTCTCAAAAGATGTGTCCACAAGTTGGGGTTCCTATGAGTTGGTGGCTCCACTTCTTCCTTACTTATTGGTCAATATTACCACCTGATTCGATCTTTTTTGGCATACATCTTTTGATAATTCATCCTTGTGGGGTTTTACGCTCTTGAGTCCCATGAGTTGGTGGTATTTACACATATGGGTTCCATGTATTGGTGAGATTTGTGCACTTCGAAAACTTTCACACTTATTCTCTATATACTTATTCAAACTGGATTCCCATATATATAGATCCATCACTCCATGTCTAGGTGGGATTTGTGCATTGGAAAGACTTTCGTACATATTTTCTAGATTGACATCATCAATTGCAACACCAAAGTTTCAACACTATTCAAGTATTCATGATTCTTGCTTGAAATCATCATCTTTCTTATTTTGCATCAACATGTTTCTTATTTGACATCAATGGAAACACCAAACTTCAACAATCTCCCCTTTTTTATTCAATCCAACATCAACCAAAATTGAGGTCCCCTCGAGAATGAGCTCTTCTTTTGTGCGCAACATGCTCCCCCTGTGTTCATGTCATTTGATCCTTTGATTTGTATTCTCACAATTAATGATCTATCACCTTTGTGCAACACCTTATGGCTTGCATATTTTACCATTTAGTATCTCTCCCCCTTTGACATCAATGACAAAGAAATGCTCTGCAAACCAATATTAGCATTGTGTATCTATCTCTTGCATAGTTTTAGGTTCCCCCCTTGAATTCATGTTACTGTTCCTATCTTCTATTGTTTTTTGTGTGTTGGATACATTTTTCTCAAGTATCACATTCTCCTTGGGTTCTTTCCATTTGGTCCTTTGTATTGGCTTCATTCAAGTTTCTATTGTAACTTCGTAACATTTCTCCTCTTGAATTCATGCATCTTATTTCTTGCTTCTATCACTTCTACTGTGCTATTCCAGGTTTTCTACAACAATTTCTACCAACACCAAAGTTCAATAATCTTCCCCCTTCGAAATTGATTTCAACATCAACTAAAATTGATCTCCCCCTAAGAATGTGCTCTTCTTTTTGGCACAATATGCTCCACCTATTTTCATGCCATTTAATCCTTTGCTTTGTATTTGTGCAATTTCTGATTCAACACCTTATTCCTTGTATATTTTACCACTTAGTATCTCTCCTCATTTGAAATCAATGGCAAAGGGATGCTCTAAAAACCCATATTAGAACTGTGTACATGTCTCCTGCATAGTTTCAGGTTCTCCCCCTAAATTCATGTTACTGTTTCTATCTGATGTTCCTTTTCTATGCTAGGTTAACTTTTTCTCAAGTATCTCACTCTCCTTGTGTTCTTTCCATTTGGTCATTTGTACTGACTTTATTCAATTTTCTATCATAGCTTCACAAAATTTATCCTCTTGAATTCATGCTTCTTATTTCTTACTTCTGTCGCTTCTTCTATGCTATGCCAAGTTTTCTGCCATCTTGCAGATGCTAATGCGCAACAATATGTACATTCACTAGTTCAAAATGAGGAATTAGCTACGATGTGACTAAAAATTCTAGTCACCACAGGTTTTTCAAGTGTTTTACTACTAAATATGAGCATATTTGATTGACCCAACTATAAATGACTAAAATTAATGACTAATTTAGTCACCAGTTAACAAATATGACTAGATAATAAGTGACAGAGTTAAAAATGATTAACATAAATGACTAATTTAGTCACGACATAAAAAATGACCAGCTGGAAGAATATGAATTAGTCATTTATGTTAGTCATTTTTAATTGTGTCATGGAAAATTGCAATTGTGACAATGAAGAATTCCAATTTAGTGAATTGTCTACCTTCTATTAGTAATATTGGTGCCATGCACCTCGATCTTTAGAGATCCAACAAAGCAATTGCATGAATTTTTTCTTGACCATCTTTATCCCTGCTGCACCATTGAAGCAAACTGTTAAGCACGTGCCAAAGAAAAAATAGGTTCCTACAATTACAAATTAGGTACTAGAACCAGTACCATATTGATAACTAGAAGCATCATATCTAGTTGTTGATCCTTCAATTTAAGAGTGCCAAGTCCCATACTGAGGTGATTTTCTAACTTCAATATAACTATCATGATATGTGACCGTCGAACTAGTTGCACCATTCGGCGTAGCTTCACCAGGCTCAGTTATTTTAAACATTGTAGCAGTTGATACAATAATAATTGAACCAGTGGAAGCACCGAGAGCAATATTTTAACCAATCAAAGCCTCAATTATAATTAAATTGGGGTGCTAACCCAGAACCAGTCCCAGATCCATATGCGATAAAGGTAAAGACCTGAACCCATCTCGAAGTTTCATGTAAATATTTCGATTCTTCTACCTCTTACAGGCCAGACCTCGCAGAATATGATACGTATAATGTAGTGATGACCTCTCCTTATCACTATCAAGTTCAACCTCATTTATGCATTAGTGGCTAGTTAAATTTTGCACTTGATGTCACCACCCACCTAATTCATGATGTGCACAACTTTTCTCGACCAACGTCCTCGATCCAAGTTTATTATATATATTACTATAACAAAAAAATACCATTAAAACAAATATTATATTTATATAAAACACAAATTAATTAAATTTTATATTAATCCTAATTTATAAAACCAAATCCATTGATTCTCTATATGTTTGGCTAAAAAAGGAAAAAAATGAAACCCTTCATCATTGTTGAGTGATCTCGAAGATCCACCAATAACATGGAGTTCTTGTTCTCAACTCGAAAGGTAACCCTTTCAAGATTCGTAAGTGCTTGGATCAGGACATGCAATGTTGAGCTTGACACACTAAATAAATTTTTAATGCAAATGCAAATGTTATTCTTCTATTGAGACTAACAGACGCATAATGTCTATAAAATGAAATCCATGCATTATAATAGAGGGGGGAATTCTATGAGAGGAAATTCCCTTTATGCTTCCTCATCAAGAAAAACTGGTTGTCTCGTTGGATTGAAATTGTCCTTGTTATTTTCCTATTCATTTCCCTTTTTATGTTGACTACAAATTTCATCTTTTTCATTAAATGATGTGTTATGGTGCATCATGAATTGTCCATGCAAGTTTGGTACGTGCATTGAATACATATATTAGTATAAGACTTCGTTGTTTATGTTAGTTACCAGATATGTTAGTTGTTAATTGTTTATGCTAGTTGCTTAGTATATATGTGCATAAAATACATAGATTGTCACTATGGTCACATTATGAGATTAGCGGTTAGGGGTGTTAGCTAGGGTTAGGGGGTTACATTTAGGTGGATTAGAGGCTTAGGGGTATAGGGTTAGGGTTTAAGGGATTTAGGATTAGGAGGTTTAAGGGTTATGTGGTTAGGGGATTTGGGATTAGGGGGTTGGATATGATTCCTTATATGATATTTATTTATGGTCGTACGTCCATTTAAACCATGGAATAATAGCATGCACATAATGCATATTTTTCTTATTTTGTAGCCTCAAACAGAGCTCATTTGTGGAAAGATGGGTGATATATTGAAGATGGTTTGTTGGGTTTAGATGGACATGAAGCTAACAAATGAAACACTTTTATTGACAAGTTGAAATTGAGTTTCATTTACTAAAAGTAGGAAGATAACTTGGTCTAGTCATGGAAACATACTAGAGATTATACTACAAGCCTTCAATACAAGGCCATGTTCTTGAATGAGGATTAAGAAGTAGAGTAAGTGGTGTATTCCTTTGTGGAAAACAACTACTCCTCTAAAAACAAAATTGTTGCAGTGGATAGAACTATATAACAAGGTGTTGACTTGGGGTATATTCAAGAAGATATCTTGGCATGGAGCACATTTAGGAGGTTTAAGTAAATTATTAGAGGCATATCTTTGAAAATTTAATTTTTTTTTGTTGACTAGTCAATTTTTCTTTATAAAACCAAATATCTTCAAAAATAAAAAATAAAAATAATCAAAAGTTAAAATTAACATTGTTTAATATTTCTATATATTATTAATATTACTAAAAAAAAAAACTTAAAATCATTTTTAGTAATATAAATAAAACTAACCAAACACAATTATGTCTATACCAACATAACCTATATTTAAACCTTACCACATTATTCCATAGTTCAAACTATGGCATTTTTTTATGTTATATGGTTATAACACATAAAGTTTGACATTACCGCTTGCATACGATCTCTTCGTGGCATGACCTTGGATAAAGATATGGTTAAGATTTATGATGTGGCATATAATAATATAACAATCCACATTATATTGGTATGGTTTTAATGGATATGTTTAACATTACCGCTTGCATACAATCTCTTCGTGGCATGACCTTGGATAAAGATATGGTTAAGATTTATGATGTGGCATATAATAATATAACAATCCACATTATATTGGTATAGTTTTAATGGATATAAACATATTCCTTTGTGATATGTTTTAAACATTGGCGCTTATGGTTTAGCCTCCACATTATACCATATTATACCATATGGTTTAAATATAGTGTTATAACATATGATTTACATGGAGTCATGGTGACCTTGGGTTTGATTACTAGGCTTAATCCAAAAGCAAACAAAATTAAAAAGTATTAGGTATGCTTTTTCTTGGACATGGTTTGCATCCACACCTGCTACTGCGAGTAGCACCTCCCGTCAATGATAAGCTCTATGAGTACATCTAATTCCACCTATATGCCTTGCCTTTAGACATTCTTGTTTTATTGCTTTAGACACCATCTGGCTATGGATATGTTGCACCTGCATATTGGAAAGAAGGATACGATATGATGTGCCCATCCCTAAATTATATAGAAAAGGGAGGGGTTCTTTTCCTACAGGACCAACTGGAATCCACACCGCTACGTATGGCACATGATCCCCTAGTAAACTGCTATAGAGTGCCTAACGCTTCCGCAGACCAGAAAGATATACCCGAGATAACGGTGGATGCCCTATTGCAGACCGAGGATTTTTATGCAATGAAGTGAAGCTTCATTTAGTTTTTGGTTTATTTAGGGCAATGACATCAGTGCAGACAAGCGGAGCTGATCCTCAGAATGGATCAGAGAATTTACAAAGCAGGGAAAGAATAGGCTGAGGCCGGGGTTGTGGTCCCCGAAAATGAAACCCTTGCCCCATTATATGAATCACAACCCTACCCTACTGTGTTGAATACTTAGGCTAAGAGGACTATATTTACAAGCAATTTGTCTGAATCTAAGAAGATGCTTGAAGACACATCTAAGAAGAGTAAATGGAGTTGGAATTCAGGAAATTCTAAACATGGTGATGAGATTGGTGTTGGTGGACAGAAATTGAAACTATCAAATATTGGTATTGAGCTTCACGTTGGGTCTCCATTGCCTTCAGAATGGCATCAATGTTTAGACCTTCAGGTTTGTTCTGTGTTTTTCTTGATTATCTATTTTGTTTTTCTTTTATTCATGTTTTTTTTCTTTGTTGTCGATGTGGTGGAGATGAAATGGCTAGATCATAATTTCCTTACAGTAACAGAGGATTGCTACACCTACAGATGCACTAGAATAGGCCATAAGGATCAAATCTATTATTGGATATCCCGTGATTTTCACAAGTTACAACCCCAAAAATAGGTCAGACCTGCCCAGGTTCATAATAATATTGCTATGTCTACAGATAAAACTTAGGAACTAGCAATTCCAAGGGTTGGTAGACCAAAAATGTTGTGTACAAGATATCAGACCGAAGGTTATAATATCTACGAATTTCCTCGCTTCAAGGTTCAAGGGATGGAACTGGACTCTTTACTTTCCCTGCGGGACCCCTTCCAGAAACACTTACGAGAGGAGTTGTGCAAGTCTTTACCTACTGTTGCACCTCTTTTTTGTAGTAAAGCATAATGCTTTCCCAAATACTAAAACTACGTAATCTGCTTAATATTGTTATATTTGTAAGATTCATGAGAAGACCCCTGGAATTGTAAGACTCATTGATTAACTTTGGGGATTACAACAATCTCATATGGAAATAAGCTTTCCATTACTCGGAGAATCCAACCTTTTAACAAACTAATTCAGAATATATACAAAAAGAGAAGGAAACTAAATGTAGAATTAGAAAGTTAATTCCTAAATTTCTACTAACAATCTGATAGCTTCACAAGA
The DNA here is from genome assembly GCA_001517045.1 of Pseudotsuga menziesii. Taxonomy (NCBI): domain Eukaryota; kingdom Viridiplantae; phylum Streptophyta; class Pinopsida; order Pinales; family Pinaceae; genus Pseudotsuga; species Pseudotsuga menziesii. The sequence continues at coordinate 291,865 of LPNX011182526.1, read as the reverse complement.
TATCCTAAATGAATTCAACTGCATTCTATCCTATTTCTAACTTAACTCTTCCATTGACAGAAAAGCTAAATCGATTATTTCTAGAACTAGTTCACTAAATTGATTACCACTAACCTAAACATATGGAGATTCAATTAAGGGAAACCCACTCCCTTTTGTAAAATTTAGAATCTTAATTTTCGAATGGCCACATTGCAATTTAAGAGCGATTCCCTTGCATCATTTATCCTTAGTAAAATATCTAGAGTAACCTTGGTAAGAAACATTACAACTTTGGGAGAAGAGAGGTCTGTAGTGCCTTGGAGCATAACCCAATTGTCAAAGAAAGAGCTAGTACTAATTTTCCAGGTGTGAGTACCTCCTAAACGCATACTAATTTGCCATATGTGAGAGGAAGTGATGTTTTAATTTTGGTAAAAAATCAATGAATTTTTTTTTTATGTTTAGCTATTTCTATAAGTCGCTGTTAATTTTTTCTTAATTTTTCTAGAGGTTGAACTTTAATGAAAGTGGTTTCTAAACCCAAATTTTAATTGCAAGTAATATGGATATGGTGGGTGTAAATTGCACAATGTTAGAGGGTGTCATTTATGATTTGTGTTATATCCAGAAATCTACATCCATTTTTCAACAGTGCTCACAAGTGTTTGTCGATCCCAAGAGTTGATACACTCGATGTTTGTACTTCATGTATAAGTCGATGTGATCAGGTGGCGATGCTATTAATCAATCCAAGTATGCGTAAAGAGTCGATGCTGATTCTCATTATGCTACTCCATACAGTCGATCCCAGAGTTGATATAGGAGTCGATGCCTTCTTATGAAAGGAAATATTCGTTAGAATATTTTTATTGAGGGTGATTCTTACAAACCTTGGTGCCATAATCAGTTTTATCTCCGAGTGCCTATTTCAAATGGGGAACTTGCCTTTATACATATTATTTATACTGGTAACTTTTGTTACCATTTTTTATTGTTCGACCTCTTTCCTTATGTATCACTTTCGTTGAGAAGGAGATAATCAGTCAGTTAATATAGGTCCCATTTTTCCTTGTTTCCTGGTTTCGCTTTCAAATGACATTCTGTGACAGGTAGATTCAGAAGGTGGGGCAACTAAGAGCCAGTTGGTTCACGATAGAAAGGAAGTTATGCTATGAGGAATAGCCAGTCTCTTTACCAAGATGGTGCTATTATATTGATTGCTCGGAGTGAACCATTAAACTAGAGGAATTGGGGAGTACAATT